>CP125975.1:1882560-1958722 GCA_030063025.1 Avena longiglumis
TTTCAAAAATCACGGTGATAGATCATGTACCGTAGTACAAGCGGGACCCACTTCCTGCCGATTCGAGGAACATTTATCCTTTTACGGGATGGACGAAAGGTTTGAGATATGCGGTTGGGATATAGTCCATATAAGGTGGTCTAGTATTTTAGGAAAATAGGGCGGTAGCATTAAAGCGGCATTTTGGTGGTTACTTCACAAAGCGACCCGTTTTTGCGCTCGGAAAATGGAAAAGGGCTTTTCCGTGCGACAAAAAGGAAAACTTCCTCTGCAACATTGTTCTCCATACCAATGTCACACACATGCATAATATGGGCACAACATCACAAACTATGCCGTGATTGACACATAACATCGGTCATTGGATGAAAGCCATGAAACCTCGAACATGATAGGTCATTTTGTGAAGGTTTTTGAAACATGATCAATATACCAAGTCTGGTATTTTCCTTTCAACTATGTAACATAATATGACACCACCTTGAAGGATTTTCATTGTTCGGATTTTTTGAATTTATTATGCCCGTTTTGAATTATTTGAATTTCTAACTATGGTCGAACGGTGTGCATGAAGATAGGGGCGGGCATCGTTAGAACTTGCATTGGATCTCTGAAGAAACCACATATTGCGAGTCTAAAATGATTTTTCAAAAATCACAGGCGATAGATCATGTACTGTAGTACAAGCGGGACCCACTTCACTTGGATTCGGCGGACATTTGTCCTTTTACGGGGATGGGCGAAAAGGTTTGAGATGTACGGTTGGGATATAGTCCATGTAAGGTGGTCTAGTATTTTAGGAAAATAGGGCGGTAGCATTACGAAGCGGCATTTTGGTGGTTACTTCACAAAGCGACCCGTTTTTGCGCTCGGAAAATGGAAAAGGGCTTTTCGTGCGACAAAAGGAAAACTTCCTCTGCAACATTGTTCTCCATACCAATGTCCACACACATGCATAATATGGGCACAACATCACAAACTATGCGTGATTCAGCACATAACATCGGTCATTTGGACGAAAGCCATGAAACCTCGAACATGATAGGTCATTTTGTGAAGGTTTTTGAAACATGATCATTGTTGGCACATTTAGTCCGGATGTAGTCTGGCCGGGACTAAAAATATTTCGCCATTTCCCACCTCTTCCATAAGTTTTCCGCCCTTTCCTTTCTACTAGAGCTTTTAGTCCGGATGTAGTCACTAGCAGGACTAAAGATATTCCGCCATTTCCCAAAGCTTCATGCCAAGTTTTCCGCCCTTTCCCTCTATATTTAGGGTGATCGTGTCATGGCTATCCACATCCACCTTCCTCTCTTAGAACAATGGACAAGCGCCTCTTGGGCCATTCGACCCTCGAGGAGGCCGGCTGTGCGCCTCAACTACCCTTGTCCACTTTGGTACCGCCCGCCCGGCTGGATCTTTGGCCGGAGGGTTCTGTCCCTCCTGTCCCTCAAGGTTCACTTGCCCGGTGACCATCACAAACCACTTCTACCACGAGCTCACGCGGGCGGCGGATGGATCCCAGTGGGATCCCGACAACTATGACACAGAATGCCTTCTTCGCTAATAGGCGGGAAAGGGAGCTCGCGGTGCGAGGTGATGGCCGCCACGGGTGAACAACAACGAAGTCGGCCGTAAATGCGTGGTGGGAGAACCGTACTATCATCAGTGATCGCTACATCGCGGGGAGACCATCCTCGCCTCGGTGCCTGAGTCCACCATACAGGCCCCACCTGTCCCGGCGGTGGCGCCGTCTTCGAGACCCCTCTCCCACCGCCCGTGAATCCAAGGCTGGAATGGCCCTGGTATATGCCATGGATGGTGAGGATCCCGGAGTGGCGGTGGCGATGGCGATGATGATGGCGGCGACGATGAAGACCACGAAGCTGCGTACTATAGGACTAGGCATGATTATGACTAAAGGGGCGGCTTTAGGCACGAGTGTTAGCTAGTCGATTTGTCGGTTTTAATATTAATAAATGTCTTAAGTGTTACCTAATAAATGAAATGCCTATATAAAGAGAGGGTTCATATTTAGTCGATTTGTACGGTTGGGATATAGTCCATGTAAGGTGGTCTAGTATTTTAGGAAAATAGGACGGTAGCATTACGAAGCGGCATTTTGGTGGTTACTTCACAAAGCGACCCGTTTTTGCGCTCGGAAAATGGAAAAGGATTTTCCGTGCGACAAAAGGAAAACTTCCTCCTGCAACATTGTTCTACATACCAATGTCCACACACATGATGATCATTGTTACACATTTAGTCCGGATGTAGTCACAAACCGGGACTAAAGGGATGCTTGGCAGTGGGCGAACAACACTAATAATAGGGGTGAGTGTCGACATTATGTCGTGCGGCTTGTACCTTGTCCCGGATGGTGTCACCAGCGGGACTAAAATGAACCTTTAGTCGGTTGGAGACACCAGCAAGACTAAAATAGTCGGCACTAATAATAGGGGTGAGTGTCGACATTATGTCGTGAGTGTCGACATTATGCGAGCTGCTTGTACTATAAATATGCATCCTTGTGAGTCGATCCTCCGGCCAGTTTGAGGCATCTCCAAGATGGTTTTAGAAGCGAGGACACCACTACGGCGATTCGGGGAGATCTGCGGGCCCAGTCCTCCGGCATCTCAGAAACTGTCATAAACACTCTAATATGTGAAATTAGTTAGCTCCGGCGTATTGATCTAGTTAGTGAAGTTACAAGCTGCAAGATGGTTTTCGAGGCGAGGACACCACTGCGGCCAGTTTCGAGGAGATCAAGCGGAGCCCGTCCTCGGCATCTCAGAAACTGGTCATAGAAACACTCCTAATATGTGAAATTAGTTAGCTCAAGGCGTATTGATCTAGTTAGTGAAGTTACAAGCTGCAAGATGGTTTTCGAGGCGAGGGACACCACTGCGGCCAGTTCGAGGAGATCTTAAGCGGGCAGATCCTCGGCATCTCAGAAGCTGGTCATAGAGGCACTCCTAATATGTGAAATTAGTTAGCTCAGGCGTATTGATCTAGTTAGTGAAGTTACAAGCTGCAAGATGGTTTCGAGGCGAGGACACCACTGCGGCCAGTTTCGAGGAGATCTTGAGCCCGATCCTCCGGCATCTCAAAGCGGTCATAGAGGCACTCGGTCCAGCCACAAAATGGGACTAACACTCAAGACATTTATTAATATTAAGCGAGACTACAAAACCGGGACTAAAGGCCACAAACCGAAAGATATCCTTGGTCAAGCCACAAACCGCGAAAGACATGAACTAGAGTTACATAATATGAGCATGAACTTCTTGGCATATGTCATTCCTTATGACCGCTTGAGGCGTAACCATGGAGCATCTTCTTTACTTAGCGGAATGCTTGGGTCAGTTTTCCTTTGTGAAGGCGAATTTCATCAAACTTATTATAATCTTGACATATACATCTTGCCCTCGATTCCCACGATGTTTCTTTTCACTGAAAGAACTATGTGGCGCTTTGGATCATCATATGATGTATTCGTTTGCATATTTTTCTTTTTTTTGATGCGGAGGACATGTCCTTCACATAGAAAACTGAGACACATCATTGGCTAGGGCGAATGGTTCATCTCTATAACCAAGATTGTTGAGATCCTTTGTTGTCATTAGTACAACTGGTCTATCTTTACCCTTCCCCATTCGGGTTGACCCATTTGCGTGAAACAAAGGGACCTTAAAAGAGACTCCATAGTCTAGTTCCCATATCTCCTCTATGTAACCATAATATGTGTCCTTTTGTCCATTCTCGTCTATTGCATCAAAGCGGACACCACTATTTTGGTTGGTGCTCTTTTTATCTTAGGCGATCGTGTAGAATGTATTCCCATTTATTTACGTGCCTTGGAAATTCAATCTGATGAAGATGGTGTGTGACCAACAAGTATAGCTGATCTCCAACGGTGGTGTCATTCAAGAGATGTGTCGCATCCAACCAAAGCAGACTTCATGTGTTCATCGTAATCCATGATTCGGGCTTCCCGGGTTTTGGGCGTACAATATTCTTGTGTTCCTCCATATCTGGAGCTGCCAAGGTGGAATTATGTAGAAGCTGTGTAGTGTGCTTTAGTGAAAGAATCCCGTCCCTACATATCATTGCTTTCTTTCCAGCGTGCCTTTTCCATAGTCTTCCCTCATGCATTGAGTCGAAACACCAATCGGCTTAAGGTCGGGGAATAAAGTCAACACAAAACTCAATGACCTCCTCTGTTCCATATCCCTTGGAGATGCTTCCTTACAGTCTATACGGTTATGAACATATTTCTTTAAGACTCCCATGAACCTCTCAAAGGGAACATATTGTGCAGAAATACTGGGACCGAGAATGGCAATCTCTTCCACTAGATGAACCGGAGATCGTCATAATATTGAAGAAGGATGGTGGGAACACCAATTCAAAACTAACAAGACATTGTACCACATCATACGTAACCTTGGCGAGAATATCTGGATTGATTACCTTACGAGATATTGCATTGAGGAATGCACACAGCTTCACAATGGGTACTCGAACATTTTACGGTAGAAGCCCCTCAATGCAATCGGAAGCAAGCTGCGTCATAATCACGTGGCAGTCATGAGACTTGAGGTTTTGGAACTTTTTCTGCCATATTTATTATCCCTTTATATTAGATGAGAAGCCAGCGGCACCTTGATCTTGTAAAGGACTTCAAAAGATTTCCTTCTACGCTTTGGTAAGAGCATAGGCGCGACTTAAGTGGCGCCCTTTATCCGTCTTATTATCTGTATGCATGTTCTTTGGGTCTTTCATAATTTGTTGGTCCTCCGTGCTTGGTGTATCTTTTGTCTTCCCATACCGCCTAGGAATCCTAGCAGGTTCACGAGAGATTCTTCGTCACGTGCATCACGTCGATTGAAGAAGCGGACAGGACTTTCAATATGGCAGCTCCCAAAATATAGATTTCTTCTTCCACATGGAGTGCGTGTCACTGTAGCGGCGTCGTTGGGCGATTGACCGCGGGACCCTTTCAAAGATTACTTCTATGTCCTTGACCATACCAAATACATCATCACCGGTGGGAGTTCGGGCTTCTTGGGTGATCGCCTCACCTTTGAAATGCTTGCCTTTCTTTCTTCACGGGATGATTGGTGGGAAGAAATAAATCGATTCGCTAGGTACACAACCTTCTTGCATTTATGCAAATATGTACCTTCGGTCTTATCTAAGCAGTGGGTGCATGCCTTATATCCTTTGTTTATGCATCACGAAAGGTTACTAAAGCGAGGCCAATCATTGATGATTCTGAATAACAACCCTCGTAGATTAAATGGCTCTGTTTGTTCTCATCCCATACGTACACCTGGTTTGCCCCTAGCTGTAAGAGTTCTTCAACTAATGGCCTAAGGTACACATCAATGTCGTTGCCGGTTGCTTGGGCCTTGGATGGCTTGGCATCATAATGAACTTCGCTTCATGCACAACCAAGGAGGCAGGTTGTAGATACATAGAGTCACGGGCAGTCTTGTGGCTGCAGCTCTGCTCCCCAAAAGGATTCATGCCATCCGTTAGACCAAACCATAAGTTCCTTGCGTCACACTGCAAAGTGGGAAGTCTCTCGATTTTCTCCTTTGTGACCCATCGTGAGGTGTCTCAACTCCCGTCTTTCTTACGGTCTTCTTTGTGCCATCGCAACAACTTGGCATGCTCTTTGTTTACGAACATGCGTTTCAACCTTGGTATTATAGGAGCATACCACATAACCTTAGCGAGGAACCCTCTTAGGAGGCTCTCCCTCAACATCACCGAGGTCATCTCGTCGATCTTATACATAGCAGCGTTGCATACGGGCATTTATCTAAATTCTCATACTCCTTACATGATGAGGATGCGATCATTAATGCATGCATGTATCTTTTGCACATCTAATCCCGGAGGACGAGAGTCTTCTTTGCTTCGTAGGTACTATCGGGAAGTTCGTTATGTTTTGGAAACTTGGCTTCATTATTTTGACATCTTTTCAAATGAGAGTCGGTTAGACCACACTCGCCTTCCATCGCAACAATTCGATGTCGTGCGAGCTTTGTCTTGCCATCTTCACAATTTGGGTACAACAATTTCTTGTGATCTTCTAACATGCCCTCTAACTTCAACTTCTCATTTTACATTTCACGGTCTCGCTTTGCATCGAAATGACCCTACCAAGTTCATCGGCTCATCGATGCCGTTCTTCACCTTTTTCCTCTCCATTGTCTTCCATTGCGGTATCACCGTATTAGGAAACATATGATGATAGTTGTTATCATCATCTTCTTCTTCACCATCTTCCATCATAACCCCTCTTTCCCGTGCTTGGTCCGGCAATTATAGTTGGGCATGAAACCTTTCATAATCGGTGGCGCGAATGATTTTGAGGAAGAGTACTCCTTGTTGTTCGACATTGAACACATGGACAGCGTATAAATCCATTCTCTTTGTTTGCGTAGCCACATCGATAAATTTATCCACGCCTTTGATATACCCGGCTACCGCCGGTCACCATACATCCATTCCCGACGTTCATACGCATCATATAAGTAAGTTTATCAAAAACAGGACATCATAAATAGTGAAATAACCAATTCACACCGACACATGAATTGTATCAATGACCTAGAAAAGATAAGATTGCTAACCTCGATCGAGGAAATAAAGGAGAAAGCTCAAGCGTCTCGGACACCTTCTATATTTTTGTTCTATGAGAAATTCAGCTGGATTTTCACTCAAACATTTCAACAAACACCTTCAATGCATGCATGAGAAAAAACTAGCACACACCCTCACCTTACACCATTCGAAAAAGCAGTGGAGGCGGAGGGCGTTGCATTTATAGAGGGCAAGGGTCTTTGGTCGGTTGGAGCCGACAGCAGGGACTAAGGTGCGTCTGCCGCGTGGTGTGGCCAAACCTTTAGTCGGTTGGTGGCTCCATGGAACGCCTCTACCAACCGGGACCCATGCCCTGGCCCGTGCCGCTCCAGCGGGGCGGCGTGCGGCATTAGTCCGGTTGGTGGCGTAGCCGGGACTAATGCTGCGGGGTGGACGGATGGCCCTTTTCCTCTAGTGATCCTACGTCGCGAAAACAAAGTTTTAGTCAAAACTCTAAAAACATGTCAATGCTTTACTTCAAGAAAATACATTCAACCCCCAAAATGGTGAAATAGCACAAGATGTAAAAAAACACAGGTTTTTGGTCATGACTCTCAAAATGTACATGTATCGGGTGTTACGAGTGGTGTAAATCCTTACAAGAACTAAGCGGTGGGTAATAGCACATGAAAAGCGGTGACACGTAAACCCTTAGCGTTGGTTTTGCTCATATCTCTCAAACATGTATTGTTGCTATTGGTCACATAAATATGCACAGTGGAGACCAAAGGCTTAGTGGGCAATAGCTCATGAAAAGGGCCATAAAACATGAGAGCGATGAGTTTTTCTCACAGCTCTAAAATGTGTCGGGTGTTACAAGTCATATAAATCGCCTAGAAAACCAAAGCAGTTGGTAATAGCTCATGAAAACATCCATAAATACGCGACAGCAGACGGTTTTTGGTTATAACTCTCCAATCATGTATCGGTTTTACTAATGGTACAAATCCCCATTGAACCCCCAAAATTATGAATGATTGCTCATGGCATCCATAAGCGCGAAAATAACAATTTTGGTCATATTTCAAACATATCTATCGTTCTTATGGGCCATCTACCGTCCATGAACACCACCAAAGCTATGGGCAGTATCACATAGAAATAGACCATAAGCAACACATTGAGTTTTGGTCTGCTCTCAAACATGTATCTAGTGTTACGAGTTGTGTAAATCACCTAGACCCCCCCCAAAACTGCCGTAATAGCACATGAAAACAGCCATAAAAGCAGCATTGATTTTTCTCATATCTCTCCCGAACATGCATTGGAGTGCATTGGGCCACTCCAAATGTACGAACTTGCAAAGCAGTGGGCAATATCTGGCTCATGAAAAGGGCCATAAAACACTGACGATGAGTTTTTCCTCATAACTCCTAAGCATCGGGGTACAAGTCATATAAATCTCCTAGAAAGAGCCAAACCGGTTGGCCAATAGCTCATGAGGCAGCATCCATAAATGGCAACCAATGAGTTTTGGTCAAACTCTCAAACATGTATTAGGTTTTTTACTAAGCTAGGAAAATCCCCATTCAACCCCAAATGTGGAAATAGCACAAGAAAAGCAGACATAAAACAAGAAAATGGGTTTTGGTCATGACTCTCAAAAATGTATCGGTTTTCGCCATACAAATCTCCATTGAACCTTTACAAACTGTGGGCCGTAAGCGTGAAAACTCAAGTTTTTTGGTCATAACTCTCGAGCATGTCGGGTGTTACGAGTTGTACAAAATCTCCCTAGAACCTGGCCTACTATGGAAATGGCATAAGCAATGCATAAACATGAAATAAGTGAGTTTTTGCTCATAACTCTCAAGCGTGTGCGAATTATTCCAGTCTCATGTAAATCGCCTAGGAATCCCAAAACTATAGGCGATAGCTTAGCGAAAATGACCATAAATCGTGTTGACGATGACTCTTTAGTCCTAACTCTTAAACATGTATCCGGTTTTACTGGACATGCAAATCCATTGAACCCCCAAATTATGGGCAATTGCTCACCAACGTCCATAGCGAGAAACAACAATTTTGGTCATATTTCCTCAAACATCTATCGGTTCTTATAGGCCATGCAAATTCCCCTGGAATGATACCAAAGCGTAGGCAATATCTCATGAAATAGGCCATAAAATCTGAAAAGCGTTGAGTTTTGTCATAACTCTCAAACGTATCGAATTATTCACGATGTGTTAATAAATCACCTAGAACCCCAAGCGGTGGGTTATAGCACAGCAAGAAAATGGTAATAAGCGAAAAACGACCAATTTGCTCATATCTCTCAAACATGTATTGGGGAGCTGTGGAGTACAGCAAATAACCATGGAAGACCAAAACGTGTTCAGTGTGGCTACATGAAAGGCCATAAACATAAGCAGCGATTTTTTGCTATAACTCGACGTGTATCACGAGGAAAGCGGCACAAGTCAGCATAAATGTACGGAAACCAAAGCGGTTGGTAATAGCTCATGGCGATCAATAAATCGCTGAAAGCAGCGGAGTTTTGGTCATAACTCTCAATCCATGTATCCGGTTTTACTAGCCATTTGCAATCCCTATTTGAACCCACAAAACTATAGGCACTAACACAGAAAAGCGAAGATAAAACAAGAAAACACAAGTTTTTGGTCATGACTCTTAAAATATGTATCGGTTTTTACTGCGCCATGCAAATCTCAATTGAACCCCAAAACTATGGTCCATGAAGCATTAAGCGTGGCGAAGTTTTGGTATAACGCTCAAACATGTAACTAATAAAGTGTTCTGAGGTTGTGCTAGAAATCTCCTCTAGAACCCAAAATTGTGGGAAATAGCTGATAAGCAGCCATAAACGCTATGAAAACAACGAGTTTCTCCATAACTCTCTCTGCTTGATATGCGAATTGATACAGTGCATATAAATGCATTGGAATCCCAAACAATGGGGCGATAGCTCATTAGAAAATGACACTCGTCGAAAAGCGATGACTCTTTGAATCATAACAACAGCTTGTGTATCCGATTTTCTTTGGGCATACAAATCTCCATTGAACCCCAAAATTATGGGCAATTGCTCATGAAAACATCCATAAGCCTTGAAAACAACAATTTTTGGTCATATTTCTCAAACATCTATACTCAGTTTCTTACATAGGCCATGCTTCATCCCTTGGAACACAAAACTATGGGCAATAAGCTCATGAAATAGAGCCATAAAGCGATGGCAGTTGAGTTTTGGTGAGTGCTCTCAAACATGTGTATCGGGTGTTACGAGTCATGTAAATCAGCATAGAACCCCAAAGCGGTTGGTGTAATGGCATGAAAGCGGCCATAAAAGCAGCTTTGACGTTTTGCTCATATCTCTCAAACATGTATTGTAGGCTGTTAGATTTCTAAATGTCTCAGCCACCGAACAGCAGGCTGGGCAATAGCTCATGAAAGGCCATAAAACATGAAAATGATGAGTTTTTGCTCACAACTCTAAAGAAAAGCGTGTCCGGGTGTTATTTTGCAAGTCATGTAAATGCGTCCTGGAAAAACCAAAGCGGTTGGTAATAGCTCATAGCGTCCATAAATGGCGACAATGGCGGTTTTTGGTCATAACTGCTCTCAATCATATATCTAGATTTTACTAGCCATACAAATCCCTATTGAACCCCAAAGCAGTGGGCAGCCTTTAGCTGTGAAAAGCGTCCATAAGCGCGAAAACAACGATTTTTGGTCATCCTCAAACATGTACTTCGGGTCTTATGGGTAGTGCAAATCGCATGCTGTAACACGGGCAATAGCTCATAATCTGACCATAAAAGCGAAAACATTGATTTTTGGTCATAACTCTCAAAGCGCTTATACGGTGTTCACAGTCGTAAATGTAAATCACCTAGAACCCCAAAGCGTGGGCAATAGCACTTTGTAAGCGGCCACATAAAACAACGAGTTTTGCTCATAACTCTCAAACTACGTATCGGTGCGTGGCGTCCTTTAAATAGCTCGGAAATCCCCAAAACTACTGGCCAATAGCTCATGAAAACATACATAAATCGTGAAAATGACGAGGTTTTGGTCGCTATCTCTCAAACATGTATCCGGTTTTGCGGCCATTGCATAAATCCCTATTGAACCCCAATACTATGGGCAATAGCTATTGAAAAGCGTCCATAAGCGAGAACAATGATTTATAGTCATATCTCAAACATATATCCAGATCTTATAGGTATTGAAAATTGCCATGTAACGCACTCGAGCCAGAGGTCAATAGCATAATAAACAGGAATATAAAATAAAAAGCGCTGAGTTTTTAATTTTGGTCATTAATAGCACCCGGAAATCCACTACTAGAAAATCAGCGTGTTAAATAATACTTTGTGCATAATCATGACATCATCATGCATAATTAATTGCCAAAACTGTTTTTAGCCAAGCCTACTTTGTTTTTAAATATCCTCTCCTTCAATTCCAAATTAAAATCCCTAGTTTCCTCACTAGATATTTTATTTATCAAAAATTGTTACAAAAAATTGTGTGTATAAAATAAATGAACATCAAAAATAAAATAGTTTTTGTAAAACGGGGCGATCCAGTGTCGGGCAGACGCCTGACTAACCAAACCACCTACCACCAGCCCATCTGAAATAAACCCTAATCCTAATCCCAATCCCTATCAAACCCTAGACACAAACCAATCCCACCACCTTCCCACACTTGCAGCCACTCTCCCCTACTTCCAGGCGCTACTACGCTACACAAACCCCACACTTTCCCGAGGCACGAGTTACCTCCCGAAATCCATTCCACAGTCACACTCCCGTGGGACCCCACACCATTGATCGTGACCATGGGATCCCGCTCCCTCGATCCCAGCCGGCCCGCTCCCTCCCACGATCCCCCGCTTCCTCTCTCTTAGTTTCCTCACTCCGCGTAGCCAAGCCTTGAGCCCTTCTCTCTACTGCTACCCACGTCGTCATCGCATACCATGTTCCCCGTCGCCATGGAAGCTCACCTCCCATCGCCCCTCTGCCAGTCCCCCACTTAAGCCCTTCTCCCTCTGGCGGGCCCCGACCCCGCTCCGCCGGCCCCTTCCTCGCCTCCTCTCCGACACGAGCGAGCTTTCCTGCCACCGTGGGGTACCTCAGAGTAGTCGGCCATCCCAGTCATGCTCTCCCCTCGCGCCGTCCCCGACCCCACGAGCCCGCCCCGCCATAGCGGGACCACTGGCCTGCACACTAGCCCGCCTCTCTCTCTACCTTGCACTGAGCCTCGCCCGATCTCTCCCCCCTCCTTTGTCTCCCACGCGTCATGGGCCCTCTCTGCGCGCTTTGTTCCCCTGAAACCCTGGCAGTGCCTTACACGGCCGTTATTGCCTCAGCAACCTTGAAAGTACCCCTCCATGATAAATGGATGCATCCCTCTTGCTCGGCCGCCGTCAGCAGCTTTGTCTCCGTTCATCATAAAATCCTGCCCCGAGCCAGCGAGGCGCTCGACCCTGAACTCAATCTTCCCCCTCCCGCTTTCGAGGAGCCTGCGTGTGGAGCCAGACAATCACGCTGCTGCCCAATGATGCCTGTATCACATTTGTTTGATCGCCTTTGTTATAAATGGTCAACTCCTTTTATGTTGATGCTTAGTGAATGGTGCTCGCACGATGCTGCTATCTGCATCTGATGCAAGGGAGGAGGTGGGATCTTGAGGCATAATGCTTATTATTATTATTACTGGCGAAGATGGTGTATTTTGTTTGGCTTGATTACCTTTGCAATTCTGATCGGCGCCGACCAAGAATAAACTCGATGAACCATCGGTAGCCGCGCCCTTCGGAAGTCCGACTCTTGACACCGGCATGTCATGAGAACCGAAGATTAAGCGGAACCCAAGATCTTCTTCATGGAATCACGAACACCCCGAGAATCACTTGAAAAGGCCAGAACCCGTGAACCCCTCTCGGTGAACATCAAGGCAAATCGATCCCATGTGACCCTATATCTTATCAGCCCCTATTTTGTAATATAACATCTATCTTGTTGCATAATTAAATTGTCATGCTTGCATACATATTGTGGGTGTTTGGGGGTGTTTGGCGATTCACCTAAATTAAATATGGAGGTCATATCTTGAGCAAATCTAATCTAATATTGGCTCCATTTAAATTTGTGTAGCGAACCCGATGCTATATTTTTGCCTTGTTAAGACAACATTTAAATTGAAGGGTACCTAAACAACATGGATGATATAATTAATTGTCGGGACCTGGTTCCTCTTAATATTGACTAATACGCATATCACATCTTTGCCATGTCATGCATCATATCATGATCATCTGGATTATTCGCATTATTTGTAATGGCTCCATCGCTTGCATTTCTTTTTTAGTGATTTGCTTCTTCACTTTGATTAAGCCCGATGAGTTGATGCAGTGTCTGACTACGATCACCGGATGAACCTTGACAAAGTTTTTAGGCAACATTCTCCCTTTCTGTACTTGTTTACTTTATAGTCTTTATTTCCTCACCTGTTGATCTATTGCTATCTATGTTGCGATGCTCTAGTTTTTGTACTTGTGATATCCCTTACAGCAAAATTATATTGCCTTGGACACCTCCTATTACTACATGTTGTTTGATGAAATGTTCCGGTCTTACTGAGTCGTGATTTTGCTTTCTCAGGTGTTGTTTCGATATTGTTAATACCACCGAGTTGTTGGAAGTAATGCCGCATGTTTAATGTTGGAGATGATCATGTCTTTAATTACCGTTTAATAACTAAAATTGATGGTCACCCGAGGTAAATAATGCTGAGAGGCGCAGTGGGCAATAGATGTTATTTGGTTTTACTTAGTCCACTTGTATCCGTGGGACCCAGGAGTACTTGATACTGTTGCTTTGAATATTAAGCACTATCCGCTGTGGAATATAGCCATAGATCCCCCTAACCATAGCTTGAGTCATATCTTATTTCTTGGGGCCCACCTGATATAAAAGTAGTTTGAGACTTCTATTACTATCTGTCATGCTTATGTCGTAACGCTTTCGTGCTTTAATATGATTAGCATTGGGCATTTGTCTCTTTATATTGGAACCCCGTGCACGTTTCCATGATGTCGACAAGCCCGGTCATTTTGGGTTCCCAATTTATTTACGGCAAACCGTCATCACAAACCTACGGGTTAGTCTCGGGCCTTGAAGGCCAACTTAAATAGCGGGTAGCTTGATGGGGTAGCCCCTGAAATTTATATTAATCTTGCAATTGCTCTGTCGTGATGCCTCGTTGGGTTTCATTTGGTTTTCTCGAGGGTTGATGCGATGGGTCGTGTTTAACTATTTGTGCCCCTATGAGGGTAAAACTTTCGGCTTAGGCAAATACGTGGTTATGGACGACTTGGAGCCGCGAGTATCTTGATCATAGACAACTATAACTTTAAAAAGTAGTGCCATAAATTTGACTTTATAATGACTATTAATCAGCTTCGATGTAATGGAATGGCTAAATAAAAGTGCCAACAATTGTTGGTTTGAGTTTACATCACTGTTACTATTGCATCACGACTAGTAAGTAATAAACTACAATGGAATAGCTAAATAAAGTACCAGCATTTCTTGGGTTTTACGGATGCCTCATGCTATATGTGTCACATTTAAGTAATTGGTACTACAACTACAGCGGAATGGTTAACTAAAACTGCCCACTTCTTATTATATCAGGATGACTCATGCTATCTATATCACGACTAGTAATTGCCGCAACTATATGAAATGAATAAAAGCGCCAATTGTGTGAGTTCCTCGGTTGACTTCCTCGTTTGGTCTCGAGGGAAATAGCAGGATGGGTATGCTTGGTGATAGTTTCAGGTTGGATCCGAATGGGTATTTCTTATCCCTATCGATGGCCTTGATGTTGAGTCTCTATAGGTTATTTAGTACATCTGCGCTCTTGGCTAAACCTGATCCACCATACCAATATGGCGAGGCAGCCCAGATTATATTCTCATGTCGACTGGCCTTGTCTGGACCGCTCTCCTTTTCCTTTGCCCTTTGTTTATTAAACACCCTTTTTGTTTAAGCAGGTTTTGAGATCGGCGTCGTTGAGGGTTACCCTTCCGGCGCCTGTCTTGCGGGTTTATGGAAGCCATTGGTTATTCTTGAGCTCTTAGCTCAATTTGCATCTTGTCCGTGCTGTAAATGAATATTGTATCATTGAGGTGATTTGGATCTTTGTATTGTATATCTGTATTCTTGACTCTTTGAGTTGCTGTTCTATATAACTGTTACGTAGGTTCCATGATGACGCGGATTGTGTAAATATTGCCGTTTTCTGCCCACGAAAGTGCTGGTGGCACACCGAATCGATTTCTATCGTCACGAGGATGTTGAAACTTGCATAGGGCGATTCTAAAGAATATTCTGATCTTGACTCTGAAAATGTAATCGGTTTTATTGGCCATGCAAATCTCCATTGAACCCCCAAAATGTGGGCCATAAAACATGAAGCATGATTTTTGGTCATAACTCTCAAACATCCATAAAACATGAACCCCAAATTGTGGGCCATAAATGAGTCGTGTAAATCGCCACTGGAACCCCCAAAACTTTAGGAAATAGCTCATGAAAAGCGACCATAAAACATGGCTTCGAGGTTTTACTCATAACTCTCAAGCGATGTCGCAGATTATTCTGAGTCATGTAAATATTAAGAATCCTAAAAGCGTAGGCGATAGCTCATGAAAATAACCATAAATTGTGAAAGCGATGACTTTCGTTGGTCATCACTCTTAAACATGTATCCTGTTTTACTAGACATGCAAATCCCATTGAACCCCAAAATTATGGGCAATTACTCATGGCGTCCATAAGCGAAAACAACAATTTTGGTCATATTTCTCAAACATCTATAGGTTCTTATAGGCCATGCAAGTCCCCATGGAACAACAAAACTATGGGCAATAGCTCATGAAATAGACCATAAAGCGAAAACATTGAGTTTTGGTCATAACTCTCAAACATGTATCGGTGTTACAGTCGTGTAAATCACCCTAGAACCCCAAAGCTGGGCAATAGCACATGAAAGCGGCCATAAAAGCGCCAAAGCAGTTTTGCTCATATCCCTCGAACATGCATCGGGTATGTTGGGCCTTTAAATCGCCTGGAACACCAAAATGTGGGAATAGCTCATGAAAAGGGCTATAAAACATGCAAAGCGAGTTTTGCTCATAACTCCCTAAACATGTATCGGGAGTTAAAGTCATGTAAATCGCCCTAGAAAACCAAACCCGGTTGGTAATAGCTCTTGAAAACATCCATAAATCAGCAGCTTGATGAGTTTTTGGTCAAAACTCTCAAACATGTATTAGCTTTACTCGCTAGGAAAATACCCATTCAACCCCAAAATGGTGGGAAATAGCACAAAAACAGATATAAAACAAGAAAAAACAAGGGTTTTGGTCATGACTCTCAAAAATGTATCGGTTTTACTTGCCATGCAAATCTCCATTGAACCCCAAAGCATGGTCCATGAAGCATTAAGCATGGGTTTTGGTCATAACTCTCGGGTGTTCTGTCGTGTAAATCTCCCTAGAACCTCAAAGCTGTGGGAAATAGGCTGATGGCGACCATAAACATGAAAGCGAGTTTTGCTCATAACTCTCAAGCGTGTACCTGCGTGTTCTGAGTCATGTAAATACGGAATCCCAAAACTATGGGAAATAGCTCGTGAAATGACCATAAATCACAGCGATGACTCTTTGGTCATAACTCTTAAACATGTATCCGGTTTCTTTGGACATGCAAATCTCCATTGAACCCCAAAATTATGGGCAATTCCTCAAAGCGTCCATAAGCGAAAACAATAATTTGTCATATTTCTCAAACATCTATCGGTTCTTATGGGCATACAAATCATTGGAACACCAAAGCGTGGGCAATAGCTCATGAAATAGGCCATAAAGCGAATACGTTGAGTTTTGGTCATAACTCTCAAACATGTATCGGTGACTGAGTGTAAATCACCTAGAACCCCAAAGCGGTTGGTACTAGCACATGAAAAGCATAAAAGCGAAAGCGACCGGTTTGCACATACCTCTCAAACATGTATTGGGGTTGTTGGGCCCTGCAAATCGCCCTGGAACACCAAAACTATGGGTAATAGCTCATGAAAAGGACCATAAAACATGAAAACGACAAGTTTTTGCTCATAACTCCTTAACGTGTATCGGGTGTTACAAGTCATGTAAATCTCCCTAGAAAACCAAAACGGTTGGTAATAGCTCATGAAAACATCCATAAATCGCGAAAACGACGAGTTTTTGGTCAAAACTCTCAAACATGTATTAGGTTTTACCCGCCAGGAATATCCCATTCAACCACGAATGGTGGGACATAGCACAAGAAAACAGACATAAAACAAGAAAAAAATGGGTTTTTGGTCATGACTCTCAAAAACGTATCGGGTTTTACTCGCCATGCAAATATCCATTGAACCCCAAAACTGTGGGCCATGAAACGTGAAAACGCCGAGTTTTTGGTCATAACTCTCAAACATGTATCGGGTGAAATGAGGTTATAAATCTCCTGGAACCCCAAAATTGTGGGAAATAGGCGGTAAAGCTTGACCATAAACATGAAAGCGATGAGTTTTGCTCATAACTCTCAAATGTGTACCGGTGTTACGACTCATGTAAATCATACAGAATCCCAAAACTATGGGCAATAACTCAAAATGACCATAAATCGCGAAAAGCGATGACTCTTTGGTCATAACTCTTAAAATGTGTCGGTTTCTTGGACATGCAAATCTCCATTGAACCCCAAAATTATGGGCAATTGCTCATGAAAAGCGTCCATAAGCGAAAACAACAATTTTTGGTCATATTTCTCAAACATCTATCGGTTCTTATGGGCCATGCAAATCCCCTAGAACACCAAAAATGGGCAATAGCTCATGAAATAGGCCATAAAGCGAAAGCAGCGTTGAGTTTTTGGTCATAACTCTCAAACATGTATCGGGTGTTCTGAGTCATGTAAATTACCCTAGAACCCCAAAGCGGTGGGTAATAGCACATAAAATAGCCATAAAAGCAGCTTGACAGGTTTTTGCTCATATCTCTCAAACATGTATTGTTGCTGTTGGGCCCTGCAAATCGCCCTCGAACACCAAAACTGTGGGTAATAGCTCATGAAAAGGGCCATAAAACATGACAATGATGAGTTTTTGCTCACAACTCTAAAACGTGTATCGGGTGTTACAAGTCATGTAAATCGTCCTGGAAAAACCAAAACGGTTGGTAATAGCTCATGAAAACGTCCATAAATCGCCACAATGGCCAGTTTTTGGTCATAACTCTCAATCATATATCTGGTTTTACTAGCCATGCATATCCCTATTGAAAACGTCCATAAACGCGAAAACAATGATTTTTGGTCATATCTCTCAAACATGTATCGGGTCTGATGGGTAGTGCAAATCACCCTATAACACCATAATTGTGGGCAATAGCTCATGAATACGTCCATAAAACGCGAAAACATCTATTTTTTTGTCATAACTCTCAAGCGTTTATCTGGTGTTACGATTCGTGTAAATCACCCTAGAACCCCAAAGCGTGGCAATAGCACATGAAAGCGGCCATAAAAGCGAGTTTTGATCATAACTCTCAAACACGTATCGGGTGTGGCGTCCTTTAAATAGCTCGGAAATCCCAAAACTGGCCAATAGCTCATGAAAACATACATAAATCATGAAAATGATGAGGTTTGGTCATATCTCTCAAACATGTATCGGTTTTGGCCCGCAAATCCCTATTGAACCCAATACTATGGGCAATAGCTATTAAGCGATCCATAAGCGAGAACAATGATTTATAGTCATATCTTTCAAACATATATCGGGTCTTATGGGTAGTGAAAATGGCCATGTAACTCAAAAAGGGGTTAATAGCATCGAAAATAGGCATAAATTAAGAAAGCGAGTTTTGGTCATGACTCTCAAAATGTAATCGGTTTATTGGTCATGCAAATCTCCATTGAACCCCAAAAGCATGGGCCATAAAGCGTGAAAAGAGTTTTTGGTCATAACTCTCAAACATGTATATCGATTATTAGTGGTAAATCTCCTGGAACCCAAAGCGAGTAGGAAATAGGCGATGAAAGCGGCCATAAACATGAAAGCAGCGAGTTTTAGCTCATAACTCTCAAACTTGTGCGGGTATTCTGAGTCATGTAAATATACAGAATCCAAAACTATGGGCAATAGCTCATGAAAATGATCATAAATCGTGAAAGCGATGACTCTTTGGTCATAACTCTTAAACATGTATCGGTTTTCTTTGGATATGCAAATCCCATTGAACCCCAAAATTGGGCAATTGCTCATGAAAGCGTCCATAAGCGAAGACAACAATATTTGGTCATATTTCTCAAACATCTATTGGTTCTTATGGGCCATACAAATCCCTAGAACACCCAAAGCGTGGGCAATAGCTCATGAAATAGGCCATAAAAGCAGCGTTGAATTTTGGCCATAACTCTCAAACATGTATCGGTGTTACTAGTCGTGTAAATCACCGTAGAACCCCAAAGCGGTGGGTAATAGCACATGAAAGCGGTAAAGCGGCAAGCAACGACGAGTTTTGCTCATATCTCTCAAACATGTATTGGGACTATTGGGCCTTGTAAATATACAGAAGACCAAAACCGTGGGCACTAGCTCATGAAAAGGGCCATAAAACATGAAAAGCAGCGAGTTTTGCTCACAACTCTAAAAGGTGTATCGAATGTTACAAGTCATATAAATCGCCTTGGAAGACCAAAATGGTTAGTAATAGCTCATGAAAGCGTCCATAAATCGCGACAGCGGCCAGTTTTGGTCATAACTCTCAATCATCTATACGGTTTTACTAGCCATGCAAATCCCATTGAACCACAAAGCAGTGGGCAATAGCTATTAACGTCCATAAGAAAAACAACAATTTTGGTCATATCTCTCAAACATGTATCGGGTCTTATGGGTAGTGCAAATCACCCTATAACACCATAATTGTGGGCAATAGCTCATGAATAAATATAAAGCAGCGAAAACATCGATATTTTGGTCATACCTCTCTAGTGTTTATCAGGTGTTACGAGTCGTGTAAATCACCCTAGAACCCAAAACTGTGGGCAATAGCACATGAAAACGGCCATAAAACGACGAGTTTTTGCTCATACCTCTCAAACACGTATCGGTGTGTGGCGTCCTTTAAATAGGAAATCCAAAACTATGGCCAATAGCTCATGAAAACATACATAAATCATGAAAATAGCGAGGTTTTAGGTCATATCTCTCAAACATGGATCCAGTTTTACTTGCCACATAAATCCTATTGAACTCCAATACTATGGGCAATAGCTATTGAAAAGCGATCCATAAACCCGAGAACAATGATTTATAGTCATATCTCTCAAACATATATCGGTCTTATGGGTAGTAAATCCATGTAACTCCAAAGCAGGGGTTAATAGCATCTGAAACAGGCATAAATTAAAAGCGCGAGTTTTGGTCATGATTCTCAAAATGTAATCGGTTTATTGGTCATGCAAATCTCCATTGAACCCCAAAAGCTGTGGGCCATAAAATGAAAGCGCCAGTTTTGGTCATAACTCTCAAACATGTATCAGATTATTCTGAGTCGTGTAAATCTCCTGGAACCCCAAAGCATGGGAAATAGTGATGAAAATGGCCATAAACATGAAAGCAGCGAGTTTTTAGCTCATAACTCTCAAGCGTGTACCGGGTATTCTGAGTCATGTAAATCAGGAATCCCAAAACTATGGGCAATAGCTCATGAAAATGATCATAAATCGTGAGCGATGACTCTTTAGTCATAACTCTTAAACATATATAGGTTTTTGGACATGCAAATCTCCATTGAACCCCAAAATTATGGGCAATTGCTCATGAAAACGTCCATAAACGCGAAAACAACAATTTTTGGTCATATTTCTCAAACATCTATAGGTTCTGATGGGCCACACAAATCCCCCTAGAATACCAAAACTGTGGGCAATATCTCATGAAATAGGCCATAAAAGCAGCGTTGAATTTTGGTCATACCTCTCAAACATGTATCGGGTGTTACAGTCATGCAAATCACCCTAGAACCCCAAAGCGGTGGGTAATAGCACATGAAGCGGCCGTAAAAGCAGCAGAAACGACCAGTTTTGCTCATATCTCTCAAACATATATTGGGACTATTGGGCCTGTAAATATACTGGAAGACCAAAACCGTGGGCAATAGCTCATGAAAAGGGCCATAAAACATGAAAGCAGCGAGTTTTGCTCACAACTCTAAAAGCGTGTCTCAGGTGTTACAAGTCATGTAAATAGCCTGGAAAACCAAAGCGGTTGGTAATAGCTCATGAAAAGCGTCCATAAATCGAGACAACGGCCAGTTTTTGGTCATAACTCTCAATCATCTATCGGTTTTACTAGCCATGCGAATCCCTATTAAACCACAAAGCGGTGGGCAATAGCTATTGAAAGCGTCCATAAGCATAAAACAAAATTTTTGGTCATATCTCTCAAACATTTATCGGGTCTTATGGGTAGTGCAAATCACCCTATAACACCATAATTGTGGGCAATAGCTCATGAATACGACCATAAAAGCTTTAACATCGATTTTTGGTCATAACTCTCAAGCGTTTATGCGGTATTCTGAGTCATGTAAATCACCTAAACCCCAAAAGCTGTAGGCAATAGCACATGAAAATGGCCATAAAGCGGCGAGTTTTGCTCATAACTCTCAAACAAGTATCGGGTGTGTGGCGTCCTTTAAATTCGGAAATCCCAAAACTATGGCCAATAGCTCATGAAAACATACATAAATCATGAAAATGACGAGGTTTTGGTCATATCTCTCAAACATGTATCCAGTTTTACTAGCCACGCAAATCCCTATTGAACCCCAATATTATGGGCAATAGCTATTGAAAACGTCCATAAAGGCGAGAACAATGATTTATAGTCATATCTCTCAAACATATATCGGGTCTTATGGGTAGTGAAAATCGCCATGTAACTCCAAAACGGGGGTCAATAGCATACGAAACAGGCATAAATTAAGAAAACGCTGAGTTTTTGGTCATGATTCTCAAAATGTAATCGGTTTTATTGGTCATGCAAATCTCCATTGAACCCCAAAACTGTGGGCCATAAAATGTAAGCAGAGTTTTTGGTCATAACTCTCAAACATGTATTGGGTGTTACACAGTCGTGTAAATCTCCATGGAACCCCAAAACTATGGGGAAATAGGCGATGAAAGCGGCCATAACCATGAAAGCAGCGAGTTTTAGCTCATAACTCTTAAGCGATGTACGGGTATTCACGAGTCATGTAAATCGCCATGGAATCCCAAAACTATGGGCAATAGCTCATGAAAATGATCATAAATCGTGAAAACGATGACTCTTTGGTCATAACTCTTAAACATGTATCCGGTTTTACTGGATATGCAAATCCCCATTGAACCCCAAAATTATGGGCAATTGCTCATGAAAACGTCCATAAACGCGAAGAAAACAATTTTTGGTCATATTTCTCAAACATCTATCGGTTCTTATGGGCCATGCAAATCCCCCTGGAACACCAAAACTGTGGGCAATAGCTCATGAAATAGGCCATAAAACGCGAAAACATTGAATTTTTGGTCATAACTCTCAAACATGTATCGGGTGTGACGACTCGTGCAAATCACCCTAGAACCCCAAAACGGTGGGTAATAGCACATGAAACGGCCGTAAAACGCGAAAACTAGCAGTTTTTGCTCATATCTCTCAAATATGTATTGGGACTATTGGGCCCTGTAAATAGCCCTGGAAGACCAAAACCGTGGGCAATAGCTCATGAAAAGGGCCATAAAACATGAAAGCGAGAGTTTTGCTCACGACTCTAAAGCGTGTATCGGGTGTTACAAGTCATGTAAATCACCTTGGAAAACCAAAGCGGTTGGTAATAGCTCATGAAAAGCGATCCATAAATGACGACAACGGCCAGTTTTGGTCATAACTCTCAATCATCTATCCTATTTTACTAGCCATGCAATCCTATTGAACCACAAAGCGATTGGGCAATAGCTATAACGTCCATAAGCGCAAAAACAACATTTTTGGTCATATCTCTCAAACATGTATCGGTCTTATGGGTGCAAATCACCCTGCCGCAACAACACCATAATTTTGGGCAATAGCTCATGAATCTGACCATAAAGCAGCTTTAAACTTCGATTTTTGGTCATAACTCTCAAGCGTTTGTGCAATTCACGAGTCATGTAAATCACCCTAGAACCCCAAAACTGTGAGGCAATAGCACATAGCGGCCATAAAGCAGCGAGTTTTGCTCATAACTCTCAAACAAGTATTGGGTGTGATCGTCCTTTAAATAGGTCGGAAATCCCAAAACTATGGCCAATAGCTCATGAAAACATACATAAATCATGAAAATAGCGAGTTTTGGTCATATCTCTTAAACATATATGGGTTTTTACGGCACATAAATCCCTATTGAACCCCAATACTATGGGCAATAGCTATTGAAGCAGTCCATAAGCGGGAGAATGATGATTTATAGTCATATCTCTCAAACAAATACTCGGGTCTTATGGGTGGTGAAAATAGCCATGTAACTCAAAAGCGAGGGTCAATAGCATACAAAAACAGGCATAAATTAAAAGCAGCTGAGTTTTGGTCATGACTCTCAAAATGTAATTCGGTGTTTTTGGCCATACAAATCTCCATTGAACCCCAAAAATGTGGGGCATGAAACATGAAAGCGGAGGTTTTGGTCATAACTCTCAAACATGTATCGGATTATTCTGAGTTGTGTAAATCTCCTGGAACCCCAAAGCTATTGGAAATAGGTGATAAGCCATAAACATAAGCAACGAGTTTTGCTCATAACTCTCAAGCGTGTATAGGTGTTACAGGTCATCTAAATGCCGGAATCCCCAAAACTATGGGCAATAGCTCATGAAAATGACCATAAATGGAAAATGATGACTCTTTGGTCATAACTCTTAAACATGTATCCGGTTTTCTTTGGACATGCAAATCCCATTGAACCCCAAAATTATGGGCAATTACTCATGGCGTCCATAAGCGAAAACAACAATTTTGGTCATATTTCTCAAACATCTATCGGTTCTTATGGGCCATACAAATCCCACGGAACACCAAAGCGTAGGCAATAGCTCATGAAATAGGCCATAAAAGCAGCGTTGAGTTTTTCTCATAACTCTCAAACATGTATCGGTTGTTATGAGTCATGTAAATCACCTAGAATCCCAAAAGCGGTGGGTAATAGCACAAGCTTGACCATAAAATGCGAAAGCGATTTTGCTCATATCTCAAACATGTATTAGGTACATTGGGCCACACCGTCGTCTGGAATACCACAGCTGTGGGCAATAGCTCGTGAAATTGGCCATAAAAGCGTGAAAGCAGCGAGTTTTGCTCACAACTCTAAAAGCGATGTATCGGGTGTTTACAAGTCATGTAAATCTCCACAGGAAAAACCAAAGCGGTTGGTAATAGCTCATGGCGATCCATAAATCTTGACGGGCGTTTTTGGTCATAACTCTCAATCATGTATCCGGTTTACTAGCCATAAATCCCTGAACACCAAAAGTGGGCAATAGCTAAGCCCATAAGCATAAAAAACAACGATTTTGGTCATATCTCTCAAACATATGTCGGGTCTTATGGGTAGTGCCAAATGTTCATGTATGCATTGGTGGGACTAAGCGATCACTTGGAGCAAGGAGATCGATCTAATTTACGTGTTACCAAATACAGTAACTATTAACAAATCCTCGACCATATCATGTCGTTTCCAAGAAGGACTAAAATGTCATTTCTCTCGTGTGTTGATCGATGGCGGCTGACTGACACTCGGCCCCTCTGTGCCATACTTCTTGACCTCGGCGGCTCGGCATCATGAGTCCCCAGTTGCAGCCCTCCAAGTGCCCGTTCGCGAATTGTACCGAGTCCATCGCGCACCGTAGCTAATCGAAGCAAGATCGGATGGGCGTCATCTTTGGCGGCCGAACAACTTTTCGTCGTGAATACTAATTTAGTTGAGGTTGTGAACCTCTCCGATTGCCTACCATGCCATACTAGGGTGCCTAGCCTCACCAAGTTCATGGGAGTCTTGCTTTCGCCATACCCCAAAGATGAAGCTGCCGGGCCCAAGGGAGTGATTACCGTCGGCAGATGCTACAAGTGTTCGATCAAGTGTGCCTCAGACGGATCCAGCTAGCCAGCAATGATTATTGCTGAGGATAAGCAGCGTCATAATGTGGAATGTGGCGGTCTGGCGAGAAGGATATGCAGTTTGGACAACTTAAGCCGTGGAGAATCACAGTTCAAACCACCATGAGAACAAGGAAGATCCACAGTAGTAGGAGGACCCAAGCAAGTTCATCCGAATTAGAAGATGACCTGCAGGCAACCAAAATAGGAAGCCTTTCGTTGACTTCCTCCATGAGAATCGGGAAATTTTTTGCATGGTGCCCCCAAAGACATGCGGGGTATCGAGACACCAGAAGCACTCTCTTCATGTTAGGGCGTGGTCGGTTAAGAAATATTTATGTTGCTTCACGGAAGAAAAAGAAGAACCGGTGAAGAGTACCTTCTTTGCTTTCGCAGCCGACTTCATCATGGAAGTTTTTCCACCGGAATGGCTACCGCCTGGTGTTGGTGCTAAGAAAAAGAACAAGACATAGCGCATATGTGTTACGACTACACTAGTCATCAACAAAGGCGCCTTGCAAAGATCCTTTTTGCTCTACGCGGATTGATCAAGTCATAAACTCCACCCGGCGGGTGTGATTTGTTGTCTTTTCGGGCGTACCGGGCTATCACGAATCAATAACGTAACCGATCAAATAAGGCATCATTTCATAACCACGTATGGAGCTTCTTGCTACACCATGCCGCCGGCTTGAAGAAGCGCGGGAGAAACCATCAAGCGGCGCATGCGAAATGATTCTGGGGGGCGAATCGGCAAAACATGCACCTACGTTTACGGCGTTGTCATCAAGACGAGGCACACACTCTCGGTCCCGAAGGAAACATTCGATAACCTCCGCCCGTTCGGGACATCCACAAAATGGGCGGCACGAAATCGATGTGGAGATGTCTCTAGCCTTAACGGTCAAGTCGTGGTATCGAGGCGACCTTGGTGTGCTCACCGTGGTTCCGTCTTAGGGCCGAGCCTCCCAGGGAGGCCTTGTATTCGGTAATCGGTTCTGCGGGGTGAAGATTAGCACCACGACGTGGACTGGGCGTGATTTTCGCGACCGCATAACTTTCACCGTTCATGGGACGGCGTAGCAGAATCCATCGATGTCGCCTCCACCAATGACTCCTGCGGCTTCCAGGCTCTCTTGGATCAATCTCCGCTCGACTAATAAGCGGCGGCTAGCTCCCTCTGTCGCTCCCCGGCTGAACCTTGATCCTCGGGATGCGGATGTATTTTTGAACTTAAGTATTTTTGGTGCTACACTTTGATGAAAGTTTTTAACGTTGAACTTTGGTGTGTGAACCGTGTTACCTTGATATCTTTAAGTGCCTTCAATTCTTGAGAAACATCCAAATGCATTGTTGTTATCTTCATTGATTGTGGTGTTTGGGATTATTGCGGCTGGGGTATGTGCATCCGTGTGAAGCTCCTTTCCATTTTCACTTATGTTGATGGAATTTTGGGAAGCGGGCCACTAGGTGTAATCCCGAGGTTCGGGCGGTAGTGATGGCTCAGCTCTGCCATCTTCCGCCTGTTGATGGGTCTTGAGGCCTTTCCATGATGATCTCGAGGGATTGGGCGGGTAACCAGCGGGTGAAATAGTAAATATTTCCTTCCACCGCAGGTGTGGCTCGTGTCATGCGAGACACAATGTTACTGGAGTTAGATTTCATTATCGTGCATCGTTCATATTGGGGATGAATGAAAAAGAAAAAAAGGAGACATGCCCTCTCGATCCTAGGCAGTTAATGCTCCCGCCTCTCCGAGAATTGGCCTTTCGGCCTTTGCAACTAACTGGTGCCGGTAAGATTTACGATATACAGCCTGAATCGGAAGGAAAAGGATGAGGCGGCATGCCTCATTGATACTTGGGCCCGTTATTGGCTTAACTTGTGTAGGCGACCGGTTAACCCGGGCACTATCTTCTACATTGGCATTTTATTGGGGAATTATTATTAACTTTTAACCCGGCTCTTCACAGATCGTGTTAGAAGCTGATGGTAAGACAAGAAGTTGCTCCTAAACCTTTATGCAATATTATCACCGCTTCCAGCAGAAGTCATGAAATCGAACCCGGCCAGTCTGAGAGAGAGGCCAGATAATAATGCTGTGAAATTGGGACAAAGAACCTCGGTACTCCCCGAGGCTTCAAGCTGTTCATTTATTTAAAAAAAGGTATACACTTCTTGCTCAAGTGTAAAATGAGAATGGGCACCAGCGTTCCATGGGTGTTCGTCTCCTCGTCCGAAGCGATCTGCCTTGTTTTCACGGTACGCTGGGCATCGATCACATAATATGAATTATTTGTGAAGTGCCCGGTGACGATGAATGAAACCTTCATATTGAGGACAACATCACGTTCCTTTTATTAACTGGACGAGGCCTTGACACGAGATCTCCCTCATGGAAGAGGTAGGCGGATAAAGTACGGCATGTGTGTAAATGCAAACATAAGTCTTGATAGATTGTTGACTCTGGACAAAGCTAACTCCGCTTCTCAGAGCAGAGTCCACCACTGTCCTCTGGCGCTTCTTTGGCCTCTGCTCATGTAGAGCTGCTTCTTGAAGTCTTGCGTCGAGTATGGATCTCCCAATGGGAAGCGCCTCTGCCCCATAGACAAGGAAAAACGGGTAAGAAAATCGGTTGAAGCGGGCTGGGGGTAGTCGCGTAGGCTCGAGCGGGGCAACCAATTCATATTCAGCATCGGGTGATCACGATGAGTGGTTCGATCAGCCTTGGCTTGACCTCGGCTAGGACGATCCATTGCTTTTCGCGCATCGATTGGGTAGCCAAATTCTTGCTTGATGTGATCCAGAGTGGATGCCCTTTCAAGTGACGACTCAAAAACCTCTGAGCGTTTTCATAGGCTATGTCAAAGTGATCTTTTGCATTTTTGGGTGATTTCAGGCTGTACACTTTTCCGATGTCAAACCCGCATGATCAGTCCCAGTACAATCAAGCTTCTGATTTGGATAGGCTATGCCAAAAAGCGGTGTTTACGTTTTGTGTCGGTAATATGCTTTTGAGAGTTCAACGAGATTTCAAAGTTTCGATTTTCCGTTCAGTTTTTTAGCTGCTTACCAAGTGGGCTATAGCACACTTTTTGATGGTCAAGAAAATGATTTTGGAAATGCGATACAATCAATACAACTTTCCATATGTTGTGCCTAATAGACACCGTTTTCGCGTTCTTCGTGAGGCAAAACGCACTTTTGAAGGTCCAACTAAAATTACGAAGTTGCCGCCTCTCTAAATCTTCCTTTACCATAATAAACTTGTCCTGACATGACCATTAAACACGATGTAGGGGTATAAAATTAAATAGCTGGTAGATTTTGGATCTCATGATGATTGCATGGGCGACCCAATTGCGGAGGTCCCACCAAAGCCATCCGAGTTATTGCTGGCGCCTCCCGAATTCCCTTGGCTCTAGTTTACCGAAAACCGCCTTATACGTCTACAGGCGATAATGATTCGACCGTGTCTGACTTCTCATAAGTCTTTTTGACATGATCTGGCAACGTAAGTCTTGGTATTACTATATGTGTCGATTATTTCACCCTAAAACTTGAACCTTTGGTGGAAAAAAGATTTTCAGTCACGGGCATAGTGGCATTAGTCCCAGTTTGGGCGGGACTTTCTGAAAATGGGACTAGGGCCCCTTCTAGTCTGGCACCGCTCGACCATGATTGATAACAGCCAGTGAACTGTTTGGTGCTTATGGTGGCGGCGGAAACCCTCTAGTCTCGGGCATCCGGGACTAAAGGTTTCCTGCCATGTGAGAATTGTATTTCTCTCCCATGGTAGAATTGTGTTCCTTTTTTTCCATTTCATTCCTTTTGTTTTGTGTTTCACTATAATTCAAACATATATTTCAATATACTATTATCGCTACTACATACACACTACCGTCGATGCATTTATATACATAATGATCCTTGCAAGCACATATAATCAATCATATCAAAAGGGAAGAAATGTTTTGAAATTACATGGTCATTGATGAATATATATCATATCAGCTACATGGAGATGACTAAGGAAGCAAATGAGTTCCACGTCATCGCATGCTCTCCATATGTACATCAAGGACTTCCTTCATCATAAATCCGTCAGCTCCTCGGTGCTCTTATGCACTAGTGCGGCTCTAGTTTCTCCCGCAAATCATAAATATAATGTGAGTCAACTTTCAAACTCCTTTGAAAAATTGAATAAAAGATATACACTGCGAGAACGTAGTATCCACAAATAGTTCGGTGGGCGCGATACTCTTCCACCGTTTTATGTTAACTCCTCGTTGAATGGACACAATCGATACTACGTAAGAACCGTGTCCACCTTTCGACAAGAAAATGAATAAAGGAGTTATTAGTTACTTATGTCGAAATGAATGAAAAAGGGCGATACTCTAATGTGTGATAATGATTAGAGTACTTATGGAGCATTGCTTTCATGTAAGCTCCTGCTCTTAGTCCCCAACAATGATGCGTGAACTTCAACTGAGAGTTATCAACGAATGTTTAGTAAAAGATCCGATGGAATCTGCGGACGTTTACATAAACGCTTACATGCATAGCTCATCCGGTGACAAAATAAATTATGGCACAAGATATAAACACTGCTTAAATTATGAAATAGTATTTCCTTAATAAAATTATTCTCGTGATTTAGAACCTTTGGAGTCTTCCTCCACATCCTTGAGGGTGATTCTTTAGCGTATATTCATTAGCGATATATGGGTGATAGACTGATAATAGTATCTTCTATCTTTTTTGCATTCAAACGTCTTCATTACACGAATATAATATCATCATACAAAAGGATATATAGTTAGAGATAATTTATTAAATGCAATGAACAAGGCGAGCTACAAACTTAATTATAGAAATACGTCACTTACGACGGTAGCAACCAATGATAGATTTTTTGAAATGTATTTGGTTGTATAACTGAAAGATTGATCATTTAGAACCTACTCTCGGTATAATTTGAAGTACTCATTCCTAATGTCACGAAACCAAACTTTATGATCCTTTCTTTTACTGCTTGCGGCATGTACCATTACGTGCACATTTTGCATATGTATTGGATAGATCGCATGGAAACTCCTCGATAACGACTAGAGGCTCCTTAGACGCATCTTCGCCGTACTATCGACCCAACGAAAGAAACATCTTCACCGCTTCTAAATATTGACCAAAGAGACATATTTTAGCCGTTGTAAGTGCTTTTGGCCTGCGATACAGTGAAGTTACCATAAGTCTTTCCTGCGGCATTATTAAGACTCTGGGGTCATTGCCCTGTCCATATCCATTTCGACTCACGAAAGGCCTTGTCAAAGTGCGAAATGACTTTGTGAGAAGCGTAGATTGATTCATACGTACTTTCCGAAGAGCTACAGAGCAGCACCACTTCCGCTTTTGCACTTGTGATTTTTCTGTGCTTGTAATAATCTCCGGTCATAGATAATTCTACGTTCATCGATGTCTGGGATGGTTGCTCAAGAAAGGACTTAGCCCACTTTTGGTTTTCGTATATCTAGAAGCTTTGGCTTAGGCTTTGCGGGTGCAAAATGCGCCTTAACTTGAGCAACTCCCATCGCATTAGGTGTATCCTCTTGGTCTTGTCATAAGGTCTCTTTGGAAGAGCGGCGGGATGTCGACTATCTTTGCCGTTTTGACCTTTCTTCGATGTGGGGGGGGCCCGAGGGGGCCGTCGAACTTCCATTTAACCCGGCGAGGTATAGTAGTATTACCTGCCAGGCCGGGCCCGGAGGTCGAGTAATGCGTGGGCGGTCGAGTTGATGTACTCCACCCTTTCTGGCGATCATCAGCGAGCCCGGGGTGGACTTGGAGGTTGGCGATAATCATGTTGGGGTGGACTTGGAGGTTAGCGATGTTTGATCACGGGGTGGACTTGGATTCCTTGGAGTCGGTGGCCTTGGTGCCGAGCACAAACGATGTAATTCTTATTCCATGTAGAATGATGTTACGCCAGGCATCTCCCACAAGTATCGTACCAAGGCGCTTTAGGCGTGGCGATTTCGGCGGCCCAATCTGATACATAAAATCCTCCACTATGTGATTACCGTGGCAAAACAGCACAGGTGGAATCGGAAGTGGATGGTAAGGTGCTCGAATGAACAAAAGGTAAGCGGTGCGATACATACCTTGAAGGCAGGTTGTTCATTGGCTGATGTATCTCATTGTGCCATCTCGGCTTATCATCACGCGAAGGGTAGTGAGGAGCGGTGCATCATCGGCGATTAACCCGATCGCCAGCCCAGACCTCAAGTGGAAACACGGCCCCTTCTCCGTAGCTAAGATCCAATGCGACCTCCATAAACCGGCGGGTGGTTGTGATGGTGGCCTTTGGCTAATTTCATGCATGAGGTTCTTGAGATCAACTAGAGTCCTGCTCTACCTGGAGATCCAGAGAATGCGCCTCCGATCTTCTTTCTACGGCGGCTTCTGGCCAACTAACCTTGGTACTAAAGGCCCTTTCTTCCGAAGTTCTTAAGCGCCTTTAACACCGTGTTAAGTCCTCCCTTTTCGAGTTCCCTAGGGCATGTGTGTTATCTGGCCGTTCTCTCTCTCAGGGCCAATTAATCCCAATTGAGCTTCGTTCATTGCTTGAATAAAAGGTCTTGGAGGTTTGGGGCACATCATGAAATAATGTCTTCCACATTTACGGGTCCAGGATCCCTCATTCATTACCACCGGGTGCTTTGACCTCTCGAATTAGATCCCTGCAATGCAGGTTAGCGCCTCTAGCCCTCATGTTCTTCTCATAGTTTCCCACTTAGGGGCCGAAGCACTCTTGTAACCACACATCCTCCCATTTATGATAGGTATTTATTGGCAGCATTAGCAACGTTCTTTTACGACTTTGCCTTTGCTTTATCAGATTGCTTCTTGCATGCAAAATCAGACCCTTTGTTCTCTCAACTTCTAGTTTACTCATTTGAAGTCTAGACTTTTATTTTTCGACATATTTGGCAGTATAGAAAACTTTCTTGTGGTTCAAAGTGCAGTTCAGCCATCTTGCTCGAGCTCACTCCTTCACTTTAGCTCTATTTTCAAGCCCACCCGGCCTTGAGTAATACCATCTACCTCAAATTCTTCATACTCTGAAAGTAGTATAAATCGCTATGAAACTTACGCCAAAAGGTCATCTTTAGCATCATCATTGTTATAGCTGATTCTTCACGGATTTCTTTGGCCCGGATTCCATTCTTGGATGGTGATAGAAGCGAGTTGTCCCTAACAAGCACCCGCGTTGATTTATAAACATCTGGCGAATTGCTTCTCTTGAGCAATGATTTCACCATCATCATCTCTTCCTAACCCCGATGAGTGAACCTCGATTACCATCCAACTTTGTTATTTCGTTGTGTTTGAGCTGTTACGATTTAACTTCGATCGGTGGGCTAAAATAAGAAGAAAGTGATGTACCTCTAGATCGATTAATAGATAGAGTAACCACCCAATTTATATATATATACTCATGGATCTTTTGTCGAGGGCTATCGTGTGTTATTGTTGTTTTGCTTATCGTCATCTGGTCTTTGCCTTGGTACGATAGGTTTTCCTCTAGTCCATCACGGATGGATTAGGATATGAGATATATCTCTTATAGAGCAAATATCGTCGCCCGATAGTAATAAGAGAGAATTTCACCTCTTATCATGTCTGAAGAAAACCTTCACCGATGTGACCAGGATCTTGAGATGGATCCATGAAACAATTATCTATAACAAAAGAGAGTTAAGGTTAGAAAAAAACAATAATCCTAATACACTTCAAGAAACAATATAATCCTAATATTATTATTTGTGCTGAACAATAATCATAATAACTTCAATAAAAAAATGGCACTAATAAATAATCCTAATATTAATTGTGGTAAAACAAAAAATAACTAAACTATAATCTAATAAATAAAACAAAAAATAAACTAAAAGCAATAATCTAATCCTAATTCTAATATTTTAATTAAAAACAACAACCAAAATCACAATACTAATCTAATAACTAAAACAATAATTCTAATCTAATAACTAAAACAATATAATCCTAATACTAAATCCTAGCCAACTAAAACAATAATTATAATCCTAATAACAAAAATAACTAAAACAATATAATCCTAATAAATCGAACAAAAAATAACTAAAACAATAATCCTAATCCTAATTATAATATTTAAATTAAAACAACAACAATAACTAAACAAATAATACTAATACTAATCCTAATAATTAACAAAAACAATAATCCTAATCCCTAACTAAAATAAAAAACCACCCCGGCCTCGATCGGCTCACCGGCCTTGGCGCGCGGCAATGCGTGGCGGCGGCCGCAGCGGCGGCGAAATGGCGGCGCGCGGCGCTTGCGGCACGGGCGCGCGCGCTGCAATATCTGAGCGGCCGGGCGTGTACGGCCCGAACCGCGGCACAGCTGAGCAGCGAGAACCACGGCGGCATGGCGGGCCATGACTTACGCGTAGTAGCAGTGGAATCGTGGCCGGACAACACCTCCCCGTGTTTTCGTCTCTACGTACGCCCGTCTTCGTCTCTCTGTCCGAGAAATGCAAGTGCTGAGGCAGGGGCGGTGGTAGCGTGGAATATAAAGGATGAACCTTTGAAATGTGACCTAAGCCCGCGGGGCCGGGACTAAGGTCTATATTCCCAGACCGTGAAAGCAGCCCGCGACTAAAAGACCACCTTTGATCGCCCGGGTTAATGCAACCAGGCTAAAGGTTTTGGCGCTTTGTTTTAAGCAGCGCGCCAGGCTTATGATCCCCGGGACCAGCCACGACCCAGCGACCTAATTTATTTTTGTAAATTTTCTTTTTAATTCATCAAATATAAAACTTTAAGGAAAATCATATTATCTTTTATTGTAATAATCCGATAAAACAAATAATATATACATTATTATCAGAAAATATAAAGAAACTTAATATATCATTTACATATTCGCATCATTTTATAAATTATTTCATTGTAAATTTTGGTCATAACTCTCAATCATGTATTAGGTTTTACTAGCCATGAAAATCCCCATTCAACCCCAAAATGGTGGGCAATAGCACAAGAAAGACATAAAACAAGAAAACACTTGGTTTTGGACATGACTCTCAAAAATGTATCGGTTTTACTCGCCATGCAAATCTCCATTGAACCCCAAAGCGTGGGCCATGAAGCGTGAAAGCGCCGAGTTTTTGGTCATAACTCTCAAACATGTATCGGGTGTTACGAGTTGTGTAAATATCCTAGAACCCCAAAACTATGGGAAATAGCGATGAAAAGCCATAAACATGAAAATAGCAGAGTTTTTGCTCATAACTATCAAACGTGTACCAGGTGTAACGAGTCATGAAAATCGCCCGGGAATCCCAAAACTATGGGCAATAGCTCATGAAAATGACCATAAATCGCGAAAACGATGACGCTTTGGTCATAAGTCTTAAACATGTATCCGGTTTTACTCGACATGCAAATCTCCATTGAACCCCAAAATTATGGGCAATTGCTCATGAAAACGTCCATAAACGCGAAAACAACAATTTTTGGTCATATTTCTCAAACATCTATCGGTCCTTATGGGCCATGCAAATCCCCCTGGAACACCAGAGCCGTGGGCAATAGCTCATGAAATAGGCCATAAAACGTGAAAACGTTGAGTTTTTGGTCATAACTCACAAACATGTATCGGGTGTTATGAGTCATGTAAATCACCCTAGAATCCCAAAACGGTGGGTAATAGCACATGAAAACGGCCATAAAACGCGAAAAACGACCAGTTTTTGCTCATATCTCTCAAACATGTATTGAACATTGGGCCCCGCAAATCGCCGGAACACCAAAACTGGGTAATAGCTCATGAAAAGGGCCATAAAACATGAAAAGCGAGTTTTGCTCACAACTCTAAAAGCGTGTATCGGGTGTTACAAGTCATGTAAATCGCCCAGGAAAAACCAAAATGTTGGTAATAGCTCATGAAAGCGTCCATAAATCGCGACAAGAGTTTTGGTCATAACTCTCAATCATGTATCCGGTTTTACTAGCCATGCAAATCTCTATTGAACCCCAAAGCGTGGGCAATAGCACAAGAAAACTTCCATAAGCAAAACAACGATTTTTGGTCATGACTCTCAAACATGTATCGGGTCTTATGGGCCATGCAAATCTCCATTGAACCAAATTGTGGGCAATAGCTCATGAATATGGCCATAAAGCGAAACATCGATTTTTGGTCATAACTCTCAAACATTTATCGGTGTTACAGGTGTAAATCACCCTAGAACCCAAAACTGTGGGCAATAGCACATGAAAACGGCCATAAAACGACGAGTTTTTGCTCATACCTCTCAAACACGTATCGGGTGTGACAAGTCCTGTAAATTGCTCGGCAATCCCAAAACTGTGGCCAATAGCTCATGAAAACGTACATAAATCGTGAAAATGACGAGGTTTTGGTCATATCTCTCAAACATGTATCTGGTTTTACTGGCCACGTAAATCCCTATTGAACCCCAATACTGTGGGAAATAGTTATTGAAAACGTCTATAAACACGAGAACAATGATTTATGGTCATATCTCTCAAACATATATTGGGTCGTATGGGTAGTGAAATCGCCCTGTAAGTCCAAAACATGGGGCAATAGCACAAGAAAACAGGCATAAAATAAGAAAACGCTAAGTTTTTGGTCATGACTCTCAAAAATGTAATCTGTTTTATTTGCCATCCAAATATCCGTTGAACCCCAAAACTGTGGGCCATAAAACGTGAAAACGCCGAGTTTTTGATCATAACTCTCAAAGATGTATTGTGTGTTACGAGTCGTGTAAATCTCCCTGGAAACCCAAAAATTTGGGAAATAGCTCATGAAACAGCCATAAAACATGAAAATGACGAGTTTTTACTCATAACTCTCAAACGTGTACCGGGTGTTACGAGTCATGTATATAGCCCAGGAATCCCAAAACTCTGGGCAATAGCTCATGAAAATGACCATAAATTGCGAAAACGATGACTCTTTGGTCATCACTATTAAACATGTATATGGTTTTACTAGACATGCAAATCACCATTGAACCCCAAAATTATGGGCAATTGCTCATGAAAACGTCCATAAACGCGAAAACAACAATTTTTGGTCATATTTCTCAAACATCTATCGGTTCTTATGGGCCATTCAAATCCCCATGGAACACCAAAACTGTGGGAAATAACTCATGAAATAGACCATAAAACGCGAAAACATTGAGTTTTTGGTCATAACTTTCAAACATGTATCTGGTGTTACGAGTCATGTAAATCACCCTAGAACCCCAAGAATGTGGGCAATAGCACATGAAAACGGCCATAAATCGCGAAAACGACCAGTTTTTGCTCATATCTAATGAATATGTATCAGATATGTTGGGCACTGCAAATCGCCCTGGAACACCAAAACTGTGGGCAATAGCTCATGAAAAGGGCCATAAAACATGAAAACGACGAGTTTTTGCTCATAACTCCTAAACGTGTATCGGGTGTTACAAGTCATGTAAATCACCCTAGAAAACCAGAACGGTTGATAATAGCTCATGAAAACATCCATAAATCGCAAAAGCAGAATTTTTGGTCAAAACTCTCAAACATGTATTAGGTTTTACTCACCAGGAAAATCCCATTCAACACCAAAATGGTGGGAAATAGCACAAGAAAGCGGACATAAAACAAGAAAAACTGGGTTTTGACATGACTCTCAAAAATGTATCGGTTTTACTCGCCATGCAAATCTCCATTGAACCCCAAAACTATGGGCCATGAAGCGTGAAAGCCGAGTTTTGGTCATAACTCTCAAACATGTATCGAGTGTTACGAGTTGTGTAAATATCCTAGAACCCTAAAACTATGGGAAATAGCGATGAAAGCGGCCATAAACATGAAAGCAGCGAGTTTTGCTCATAACTCTCAAACATGTACGGTGTTACTAGTCATGTAACTTGCCTGGAATCCCAAAACTATGGGCAATAGCTCATGAAAATGACCATAAATCGCGAAAACAATGACTATTTGGTCATAACTCTTAAACATGTGTCCGATTTTTCTGGACATGCAAATCCACATTGAACCCCAAAATTATGGGCAATTGCTCATGAAAGCGTCCATAAGCGAAAACAACAATTTTGGTCATATTTCTCAAACATCTATCGGTTCTTATGGGCCATGGAAATCCGCTGGAACACCAAAAGTGGGCAATAGCTCATGAAATAGGCCATAAAATGCGAAAGCGTTGAGTTTTGGTCATAACTCTCAAACATGTATCGGGTGTTACGAGTCGTGTAAATCACCCTAGAACCCCTAAGCGGTGGGCAATAGCTCATGAAAAGGGCCATAAAACATGCGACGAGTTTTTGCTCATAACTCCTAAACATGTATTGGGGCATTGGGCCATGCAAATCGCCTGAAACACCAAAAAGCATGGGCAATAGCTCATGAAAAGGCCATAAAACATGAAAGCAGAGTTTTTTCTCACAACTCTAAAATGTGTATCGGGTGTTACAAGTCATGTAAATCGCCAGAAAACCAAAATGGTTGGTAATAGCTCATAAGCGTCCATAAATCGCGACAACGGCGAGTTTTGGTCATAACTCTCAATCATGTATCGGTTTTACTAGCCATGCAAATCCCTATTGAACCCCAAAATGTGGGCAATAGCTATTGAAAACTTCCATAAGCGAAAACAACGACTTTTGGTCATATCTCTCAAACATGTATCGGGTCTTATGGGTAGTGCAAATCACCTGAACACCAAAATTGTGGGCAATAGCTCATGAATGACATAAAAGCGAAAACATCGATTTTTGGTCATAACTCTCAAACGTTTATCGGTGTTACGAGTCGTGTAAATCACCCTAGAACCCCAAAAATAAGTGGGCAATAGCTCATAAGCGGCCATAAAAGCAGCTGAGTTTTTGCTCAAAACTCTCAAACATTTATTAGGTGTGGCGTCCTTTAAAAATTCACTGGAATCCCAAAATATGGGCAATAGCTCAAGAAAACATACATAAATCGTGAAAATGACGAGTTTTGGTCATATCTCTCAAACATGTATCCGGTTTTACTGGCAATGCAAATCCCTATTGAACCCCAATACTGTGGGAAATAGCTATTGAAAACATCCATAAACACGAAAACAATGATTTATGGTCATATCTGTCAAACATATATCGGGTCTTATGGGTAGTGAAAATCGCCATGTAGCTCCAAAACGGGGCAATAGCATAATAAAACAGGCATAAAATAAGAAAACGCTGAGTTCTTGATCATGACTCTCAAAATGTAATCGGTTTTATTGGCCATGCAAATCTCCATTGAAACCCAAAACTGTGGGCCATAAAACGTGAAAACGCCGACTTTTTGGTCATAACTCTCAAAGATGTATTGGGTGTTACGAGTCGTGTAAATCTCCCTGGAAACCCAAAACTTTGGGAAATAGCTCATGAAAATAGCCATAAAACATGAAAACGACGAGTTTTTACTCATAACTCTCAAACGTGTACCGGGTGTTAAGAGTCATGTATATAGCCCAGGAATCCCAAAACTCTAGGCAATAGCTCATGAAAATGACCATAAATTGCGAAAACGATGACTCTTTGGTCATCACTATTAAACATGTATCCGGTTTTACTAGACATGCAAATCCCCATTGAACCCCAAAATTATGGGCAATTGCTCATGAAAATGTCCATAAACGCGAAAACAACAATTTTTGGTCATATTTCTCAAACATCAATCGGTTCTTATGGGCCATTCAAATCCCATGGAACACAAAACTGTGGGAAATAGCTCATGAAATAGACCATAAAAGCGAAAACATTGAGTTTTTGGTCATAACTTTCAAACATGTATCGGTGTTACGAGTCATGTAAATCACCCTAGAACCCCAAAGATGTGGGCAATAGCACATGAAAAGCGGCCATAAAACGCGAAGCGACAGTTTTGCTCATATCTAATGAATATGTATCGGATATGTTGGGCCACGCAAATCATACTGAACACCAAAACTGTGGCAATAGCTCATGAAAAGGGCCATAAAACATGAAAGCAGCGAGTTTTTGCTCATAACTCTAAGCGTGTATCGGGTGTTACAAGTCATGTAAATCACCCTAGAAAACCAAAACGGTTGGTAATAGCTCATGAAAACATCCATAAATCACGAAAACGACGAGTTTTTGGTCATAACTCTCAAACATGTATTAGGTTTTACTCACCGGGAAAATCCCCATTCAACCCCAAAATGTTGGGAAATAGCACAAGAAAGCAGACATAAAACAACAAAAACTTGGGGTTTGGACATGACTCTCAAAAGCGTATCCGTTTTACTCGCCATGCAAATCTCCATTGAACCCCAAAACTGTGGGCCATGAAGCGTGAAGCCGAGTTTTGGTCATAACTCTCAAACATGTATCGGGTGTTCTGAGTTGTGTAAATATCCTAGAACCCCAAAACTGGGAAATAGGCGATGAAAAGCCATAAACATGAAAAGCGAGTTTTTGCTCATAACTCTCAAGCGTGTCGGGTGTTACTAGTCATGTAACTTGCACGGAATCCCAAAACTATGGGCAATAGCTCATGAAAATGACCATAAATCGCGAAAACAATGACTATTTGGTCATAACTCTTAAACATGTGCCCGTTTTCCTGGACATGCAAATCCACATTGAACCCCAAAATTATGGGCAATTGCTCATGAAAGCGTCCATAAGCGAAAACAACAATTTTTGGTCATATTTCTCAAACATCTATCGGTTCTTATGGGCCATGGAAATCCACGGAACACCAAAATTGTGGGCAATAGCTCATGAAATAGGCCATAAAACGAAAAGCGTTGAGTTTTGGTCATAACTCTCAAACATGTATCGGTGTTATGAGTCGTGTAAATCACCCTAGAACCCCAAAGCGGTGGCAATAGCTCATGAAAAGGGCCATAAAACGAATGAAAACGAGTTTTTGCTCATAACTCTCAAACATGTATTGGAACATTGGGCCTGCAAATCCTGAACACCAAAACTGTGGGCAATAGCTCATGAAAAGGGCCATAGAACATGAAAGCGAGTTTTGCTCACAACTCTAAAGCGTGTATCGGGTGTTACAAGTCATGTAAATCTACTGGAAGAAAACCAAAATGGTTGGTAATAGCGCTGGCGTCCATAAATCGCGACAACGGCGAGTTTTGGTCATAACTCTCAATCATGTATCCGTTTTACTAGCCATGCAAATCCTATTGAACCCCAAAAGCTGGCAATAGCTGAAAGCGAAAACATAAGCGAAAACAACAAGGGGTTTTGGTCATGACTCTCAAAATGTATCGGGTTTATGGCCATGCAAATCTCCATTGAACCCCAAATTGTGGGCCATGAAGGCCATAAAGCGCTTGAGTTTTTGGTCATAACTGTCAAACATTTATCGGGTGTTACGAGTTGTGTAAATCTCCCTGGAACCCCAAAACTGTGGGCAGCACATGAAAACGGCCATAAACATGAAAATGACGAGTTTTTGCTCATAACTATCAAACCGTGTAGGTGTAACAGTCATGAAAATCATGGAATCCCAAAACTATGGGCAATAGCTCATGAAAATGACCATAAATCATGAAAAGCGATGACTCTTTGGTCATAACTCTAAACATGTATCCGTTTTCTTGGACATCAAATCTCCATTGAACCCCAAAATTATGGGTAATAGCACATGAAAGCGTCCATAAGCACGAAACAACAATTTTTGGTCATATTTCTCAAACATCTATCGGTTCTTATGGGCCATGCAAATCCCATGAACACCAAAGCGTAGGCAATAGCTCATGAAATAGGCCATAAAAAGAAAGCGTTGAGTTTTTGGTCATAACTCTGAAACATGTATCGGGTGTTACGAGTCATGTAAATCACCCTAGAACCCCCAAACGGTGGGTAATAGCCATAAAGCGAAACGACCACCGTTTTTGCTCATATCTCTCAAACATGTATTGGGTGTTACAGTTGTGTAAATCGCCTGGAACACCAAAACTGTGGGTAATAGCTCATGAAAAGCCATAAAACATGAAAGCAGCTTTTTTGCTCACAACTCTCAAGCGTGTATCGGGTGTTACAAGTCATGTATACAGCCAGAATCCCAAAACAGTTGGTAATAGCTCATGAAAATGACCATAAATCGCGACAACGATGACTCTTTGGTCATAACTCTCAATCATGTATCCGGTTTTACTAGCCATGCAAATCTCTATTGAACCCCAAAATTATGGGCAATAGCTATTGAAAACTTCCATAAGCGAAAACAACAATTTTTGGTCATATTTCTCAAACATGTATCGGGTCTTATGGGCCATGCAAATCCTGGAACACCAAAAGTGGGCAATAGCTCATGAAATAGACCATAAAGCGAAACATTGATTTTTGGTCATAAATCTCAAACATGTATCTGGTGTTACTCGTGTAAATCACCCTAGAACCCCAAAGCTATGGGCAATAGCATGAAAGCGGCCATAAAGCGAAAAGCGACAGTTTTGCTCATATCTCTCAAACATGTATCGGGTGTTGGGCCACGCAAATCACTGGAACACCAAACTATGGGCAATAGCTCATGAAAAGGGCCATAAAACATGAAAGCAGCGAGTTTTTTGCTCATAACTCTCAAACATGTATCCGATGTTACAAGTCATGTAAATCCCCAGAAAACCAAAGCGGTTGATAATAGCTCATGAAAACATCCATAAATCGCGAACAATGAATTTTGGTCAAAACTCTCAAACATGTATTAGGTTTACTCACTTGGAAAATCCCATTCAACCCCAAAATGGTGGGAAATAGCACAAGGACATAAAATAAACAAGAAAACACTAGGGTTTTGGACATGACTCTCAAAATGTATCGGTTTTATGCCATGCAAATCTCCATTGAACCCCAAAACTGGGCCATGAAGCGTGAAAAGCCGAGTTTTTGGTCATAACTCTCAAACATGTATCGGGTGTTACGAGTTGTGTAAATATCCTAGAACCCCAAAACTATGGGAAATAGCTCATGAAAGCGGCCATAAACATGAAAAGCGAGTTTTTGCTCATAACTCTCAAGCGTGTATCGGTGTTACTAGTCATGTAACTTGCCGGGGAATCCCAAAACTATGGGCAATAGCTCATGAAAATGACCATAAATCGCGAAAATGACTATTTGGTCATAACTCTTAAACATGTGTCCGATTTTCTGGACATGCAAATCCACATTGAACCCCAAAATTATGGGCAATTGCTCATGAAGCGTCCATAAGCGAAAACAACAATTTTGGTCATATTTCTCAAACATCTATCGGTTCTTATGGGCCATGGAAATCCATGGAACACCAAACTGTGGGCAATAGCTCATGAAATAGGCCATAAAAGCGAAAGCGTTGAGTTTTGGTCATAACTCTCAAACATGTATCGGGTGTTACAGTCATGTAAATCACCCTAGAACCCCTAAGCGGTGGGCAATAGCTCATGAAAAGGCCATAAAACATGAAAACGACGAGTTTTGCTCATAACTCTCAAACATGTATTGGGACATTGGGCCATGCAAATCGCCTGGAACACCAAAGCTGTGGGCAATAGCTCATGAAAAGGGCCATAAAACATGAAAGCGATGAGTTTTGCTCACAACTCTAAGCGTGTATCGGGTGTTACAAGTCATGTAAATGCCAGAAACCAAAATGGTTGGTAATAGCTCATGAAAAGCGTCCATAAATCAGCGAAAACGAGTTTTGGTCATAACTCTCAATCATGTATCCTTTTTACTAGACATGAAAATCCCTATTGAACCCCAAAATTGTGGCCAATAGCACAAGAAAACAGACATAAAACAAGAAAACACTAGGTTTTTGGTCATGACTCTCAAAAATGTATCCGGTTTATGGGCCATGCAAATCTCCATTGAACCCCAAAACTGTGGGCTCATGAAGCATAAAAGCGAGTTTTTTTGGTCATAACTCTCAAACATTTATCGGATTATTCTGAGTTGTGTAAATCTCCCTAGAACCCCAAAAGCTGGGCAATAGCTCATGAAAGCGGCCATAAACCACACAAGCTGAAGTTTTGCTCAAAACTCTCAAACATTTATTAGGTTTTACGCTAGGAAAAATTCCTTCAACCCCAAAACTGTGGGCAATAGCACAAGAAAACATGCATAAAACAAGAAGCTGATTTTGGTCATATCTCTCAAACATGTATCCGGTTTTCTTGGCATAAATCCTATTGAACCCCAATCATGGGAATAGCTATTGAAAACATCCATAAACGAAAACAATGATTTATGGTCATATCTCAAACATATATCGGGTCTTATGGGTAGTGAAAATCGCCATGTAGCTCAAAGCGGGGCAATAGCACAAGAAAATAGGCATAAAATAAGAAAAGCGCTATGTTTTGGTCATGACTCTCAAAATGTATTCGATTTTATTGGCCATGCAATTCTCGATTGAACCCCAAAACTATTGGCCATAAAGCGTGAAAACTCGAGTTTTGGTCATAACTCTCAAACATGTATCGGGTGTTACGAGTCATGTAAATATCCTAGAACCCCAAAAATGGGAAATAGCTCATGAAAAGCGGTCATAAAACATGAAAGCAGCGAGTTTTACTCATAACTCTCAAATGTGTACGGTGTTACGAGTCATGTATAGCCAGAATCCCAAAACTATGGCAATAGCTCATGAAAATGACCATAAATCGCGAAAACGATGACTCTTTGGTCATCACTATTAAACATGTATATGGTTTTACTAGACATGCAAATCCACATTGAACCCCAAAATTGTGGGCAATTGCTCATGAAAACGTCCATAAACGCGAAAATAACAATTTTTGGTCATATTTCTCAAACATCTATCGGTTCTTATGGGCCATTCAAATCCCCATGGAACACCAAAGCGTGGGAAATAGCTCATGAAATAGACCATAAAAGCGAAAACATTGAGTTTTGGTCATAACTCTCAAACATGTATCGGTGTTACGAGTCATGTAAATCACCCTAGAACCCCAAGAATGGTGGGCAATAGCACATGAAAAGGGCCATAAAACGAACGACGAGTTTTTGCTCATATCTAAAACATGTATCGGATTGTTGGGCCCTGCAAATATACTGGAACACCAAAACTGTGGAAATAGCTCATGAAAAGGGCCATAAAACATGAAAGCGAGTTTTTGCTCATAACTCTAAAGCGTGTATCGGGTGTTACAAGTCATGTAAATCACCTAGAAAACCAAAATGGGTTGATAATAGCTCATGAAAACATCCATAAATCGCAAAAGCAGCGAATTTTTGGTCAAAACTCTCAAACATGTATTAGTTTTACTAGCCGGAAAATCCCATTGAACCCCAAAATGGTGGGAAATAGCACAAGAAAACACGAAAACTTGGGGTTTTTGGTCATGACTCTCAAAAATGTATCCGTTTTACTCGCCATGCAAATCTCCATTGAACCCCAAAGCTGGGCCATGAAGCGTGAAAACGCCGAGTTTTGGTCATAACTCTCAAACATGTATCGGGTGTTACGAGTTGTGTAAATATCCATGGAACCCCAAAACTGGGAAATAGCGATGAAAGCGGCCATAAACATGAAAGCAGCGAGTTTTTGCTCATAACTCTCAAACGTGTATCGGTGTTACTAGTCATGTAAATCGCCTGAATCCCAAAACTATGGGCAATAGCTCATGAAAATGACCATAAATCGCGAAAACAATGACTATTTGGTCATAACTCTTAAACATGTATCCAATTTTCTGACATGCAAATCTCCATTGAACCCCAAAATTATGGGCAATTGCTCATGAAAAGCGTCCATAAGCGAAAACAACAATTTTGGTCATATTTCTCAAACATCTATCGGTTCTTATGGGCCATGGAAATCCCCGGAACACCAAAGCGTGGGCAATAGCTCATGAAATAGGCCATAAAAGCGTGAAAGCGTTGAGTTTTGGTCATAACTCTCAAACATGTATCGGGTGTTACAGTCATGTAAATCACCTAGAACCCCAAAGCGGTGGGCAATAGCTCATGAAAAGCCATAAAACATGAAAAGCGAGTTTTGCTCATATCTCTCAAACATGTATTGGGGCATTGGGCCCTGCAAATCGCCTGGAACCAAAAGCGTGGGTAATAGCTCATGAAAAGGGTCATAAAACATGAAAAGCAGCGATTTTTGCTCACAACTCTAAAAGCGTGTATCGGGTGTTACAAGTCATGTAAATCGCATACAGGAAAACCAATGGTTGGTAATAGCTCATGAAAAGCGTCCATAAATCGCGACAACGCCGAGTTTTGGTCATAACTCTCAATCATGTATCCGGTTTTACTAGCCATGCAAATCCTATTGAACCCCAAAATTGTGGGCAATAGCTATTGAAAACTTCCATAAACGCGAAAACAACGATTTTTGGTCATGACTCTCAAACATGTATGGGGTCTTATGGGTAGTGCAAATCCCTTCAACACCAAAATTGTGGGCAATAGCTCATGAATCTGACCATAAAGCGCGAAAACATCGATTTTTGGTCATAAATCTCAAGCGTTTATCTGGTGTTACGAGTCGTGTAAATCACCCTAGAACCCCAAAACTATGGGCAATAGCACTTGAAAACGGCCATAAAACGACGAGTTTTTGCTCATAACTCTCAAACACGTATCAGGTGTGACGCGTCCTTTAAATCACTAGGGAATCCCAAAACTATGGCCAATAGCTCATGAAAACGTACATAAATCGTGAAAATGACGAGGTTTTGGTCATATCTCTCAAACATGTATCCGATTTTACTGGCCACGCAAATCCCTATTGAACCCTAATACTATGGGAAATATCTATTGAAAACGTCCATAACACGAGAACAATGATTTATAGTCATATCTCTCAAACATATATCGGGTCTTATGGGCAGTGAAAATCGCCATGTAAACCCAAAACGAGGGTCAATAGCATAATAAAACAGGCATAAAATAAGAAAACGCTCAGTTCTTGATCATGACTCTCAAAATGTAATCGGTTTTATTGGCCATGCAAGTCTCGATTGAACCCCAAAACTATTGGCCATAAAACGTGAAAACTCTGAGTTTTTGGTCATAACTCTCAAACATGTATCGGGTGTTACGAGTCATGTAAATCGCCCTGGAACCCCAAAAATGTGGGAAATAGCTCATGAAAACGGTCATAAAACATGAAAACGACGAGTTTTTACTCATAACTCTCAAACGTGTACCAGGTGTTACGAGTCATGTATATAGCCCAGGAATCCCAAAACTCTGGGCAATAGCTCATGAAAATGACCGTAAATAGCGAAAACGATGACTCTTTGGTCATCACTATTAAACATGTATATGGTTTTACTAGACATGCAAATCCCCATTGAACCCCAAAATTATGGGCAATTGCTCATGAAAACGTCCATAAACGCGAAAACAACAATTTTTGGTCATATTTCTCAAACATCTATCGGTTCTTATGGGCCATTCAAATCCCCATGGAACACCAAAACTGTGGGAAATAGCTCATGAAATAGACCATAAAACGCGAAAACATTGAGTTTTTGGTCATAACTTTCAAACATGTATCTGGTGTTACGAGTCATGTAAATCACCCTAGAACCCCAAGAATGTGGGCAATAGAACATGAAAACGGCCATAAAACGCGAAAACGACCAGTTTTTGCTCATATCTAACGAACATATATCGGATCTGTTGGGCCCTGCAAATCGCCCTGGAACACCAAAACTGTGGGCAATAGCTCATGAAAAGGGCCATAAAACATGAAAACGACGAGTTTTTGCTCATAACTCCTAAACGTGTATCGGGTGTTACAAGTTATGTAATCACCCTAGAAAACCAAAACGGTTGATAATAGCTCATGAAAACATCCATAAATCGCAAAAACGACGAATTTTTGGTCAAAACTCTCAAACATGTATTAGGTTTTACTCACCAGGAAAATCCCCATTCAACCCCAAAATGGTAGGAAATAGCACAAAAGACACATAAAAAACAAAACACTTTGGTTTTGCGACATGACTCTCAAAAACGTATCCGATTTTACTCGCCATGCAAATCTCCATTGAACCCCAAAACTGTGGGCCATGAAACGTGAAAACGCCGAGTTTTTGGTCATAACTCTCAAACATGTATCGGGTGTTACGAGTTGTGTAAATATCCTAGAACCCCAAAACTATGGGAAATAGTGATGAAAGCGGCCATAAACATGAAAGCGAGTTTTTGGTCATAACTCTCAAGCGTATCGGGTGTTACTAGTCATGTAACGCCTGGAATCCCAAAACTATGGGCAATAGCTAATGAAAATGACCATAAATCATGAAAACAATGACTATTTGGTCATAACTCTTAAAGATGTGCCCGATTTTCTGGACATGCAAATCCACATTGAACCCCAAAATTATGGGCAATTGCTCATGAAAACGTCCATAAGCGAAAACAACAATTTTGGTCATATTTCTCAAACATCTATCGGTTCTTATGGGCCATGGAAATCCCTGGAACACCAAAGCGTGGGCAATAGCTCATGAAATAGGCCATAAAACGCGAAAACGTTGAGTTTTTGGTCATAACTCTCAAACGTGTATCGGGTGTTACGAGGCGTGTAAATCACCCTAGAACCCCTAAACGGTGGGCAATAGCTCATGAAAAGGGCCATAAAACATGAAAACGACGAGTTTTTGCTCATAACTCCTAAACATGTATTGGGGCTGTTGGGCCCTGCAAATCGCCCTGGAACACCAAAACTGTGGGCAATAGCTCATGAAAAGGGCCATAGAACATGAAAACGACGAGTTTTTGCTCACAACTCTAAAACGTGTATCGGGTGTTACAAGTCATGTAAATCGCCCTGGAAAACCAAAATGGTTGGTAATAGCGCCTGAAAACGTCCATAAATCGCGACAACGGCCAGTTTTTGGTCATAACTCTCAATCATGTATCCGTTTTTACTAGCCATGAAAATCCCTATTGAACCCCAAAACTGTGGTCAATAGCACAAGAAACAGTCACAAAACAAGAAAACACTGGGTTTTTGGTCATGACTCTCAAAAATGTATCCGGTTTTACTCGCCATGCAAATCTCCATTGAACCCCCAAATTGTGGGCCATGAAACGTGAAAACGCCGAGTTTTTGGTCATAACTCTCAAACATTTATTGGGTGTTACGAGTTGTGTAAATCTCCCTAGAACCCCAAAACTTTGGGACATAGCTGATGAAAACGGCCATAAACATGAAAATGACGAGTTTTTGCTCATAACTATCAAACGTGTACTAGGTGTAACGAGTCATGAAAATCGCCCTGGAATCCCAAAACTATGGGCAATAGCTCATGAAAATGACCATAAATCGCGAAAACGATGACTCTTTGGTCATAACTCTTAAACATGTATCCGTTTTTACTGGACATCCAAATCTCCATTGAACCCCAAAATTATGGGTAATAGCACATGAAAACGTCCATAAACGCGAAAGCAACAATTTTTGGTCATATTTCTCAAACATCTATCGGTTCTTATGGGGCATGCAAATCCCCCTGGAACACCAGAACTGTGGGCAATAGCTCATGAAATAGGCCATAAAACGTGAAAACGTTGAGTTTTTGGTCATAACTCTGAAACATGTATCGGGTGTTACGAGTCATGTAAATCACCCTAGAACCCCCAAACGGTGGGAAATAGCAGATGAAAAGCCATAAACGAGAAAAGACCAGTTTTGCTCATATCTCTCAAACATGTATTGAACATTGGGCCTGCAAATCGCCCTGGAACACCAAAACTGTGGGTAATAGCTCATGAAAAGGGTCATAAAACATGAAAACGACGATTTTTTTCTCACAACTCTAAAACGTGTATCGGTTGTTACAAGTCATGTAAATCGCCCTGGAAAACCAAAACAGTTGGTAATAGCTCATGAAAACGTCCATAAATCGCGACAACGGCCAGTTTTTGGTCATAACTCTCAATCATGTATCCGGTTTTACTAGCCATGCAAATCTCTATTGAACCCAAAAAACTGTGGGCAATAGCTATTGAAAACTTCCATAAACGCGAAAACAACGATTTTTTGTCATAGGTCTCATACATGTATGGGGTCTTATGGGTAGTGCAAATCACCCTTCAACACCAAAATTGTGGGCAATAGCTCATGAATACAGCCATAAAACGCGAAACATCGATTTTTTGGTCGTAAATCTCAAGCGTTTATCTGGTGTTACGAGTCGTGTAAATCACCCTAGAACCCCAAAGCTATGGGCAATAGCACTTGAAAACGGCCATAAAACGACGAGTTTTTGCTCATAACTCTCAAACACGTATCAGGTGTGACGCGTACTTTAAATCACTAGGGAATCCCAAAACTATGGCCAATAGCTCATGAACACGTACATAAATCGTGAAAATGACGAGGTTTTGGTCATATCTCTCAAACATGTATCCGATTTTACTGGCCACGCAAATCCCTACTGAACCCCAATACTATGGGCAATAGCTATTGAAAACGTCCATAAACACGAGAACAATGATTTATAGTCATATCTCTCAAACATATATCGGGTCTTATGGGCAGTGAAAATCGCCATGTAAACCCAAAACGAGGGTCAATAGCATAATAAAACAGGCATAAAATAAGAAAACGCTGAGTTCTTGATCATGACTCTCAAAATGTAATCGGTTTTATTGGCCATGCAAATCTCCATTGAAACCCAAAACTGTGGGCCATAAAACGTGAAAACATTGAGCTTTTGGTCATAACTCTCAAACATGTATCGGGTGTTAGGAGTCGTGTAAATCGCCCTGGAACCCCAAAACTGTGGGAAATAGCTCATGAAAACGGCCATAAAACATGAAAACGACGAGTTTTTACTAATAACTCTCAAACGTGTACCAGGTGTTACGAGTCATGTAAATCGCCCTGGAATCCCAAAACTATGGGCAATAGCTCATAAAAATGACCATAAATCGCGAAAACGATGACTCTTTGGTCATAACTCTTAAACATGTATATGGTTTTACTAGACATGCAAATCACCATTGAACCCCAAAATTATGGGCAATTGCTCATGAAAACGTCCATAAACGCGAAAACAACAATTTTTGGTCATATTTCTCAAACATCTATCGGTTCTTATGGGCCATTCAAATCCCCATGGAACACCAAAACTGTGGGAAATATCTCATGAAATAGACCATAAAACGCGAAAACATTGAGTTTTTGGTCATAACTTTCAAACATGTATCTGGTGTTACGAGTCATGTAAATCACCCTAGAACCCCAAGAATGTGGGCAATAGCACATGAAAACGGCCATAAATCGCGAAAACGACCAGTTTTTGCTCATATCTAATGAATATGTATCAGATATGTTGGGCACTGCAAATCGCCCTGGAACACCAAAACTGTGGGCAATAGCTCATGAAAAGGGCCATAAAACATGAAAACGACGAGTTTTTGCTCATAACTCCTAAACGTGTATCGGGTGTTACAAGTCATGTAAATCACCCTAGAAAACCAAAACGGTTGATAATAGCTCATGAAAACATCCATAAATCGCAAAAACGACGAATTTTTGGTCAAAACTCTCAAACATGTATTAGGTTTTACTCACCAGGAAAATCCCCATTCAACCCCAAAATGGTGGGAAATAGCACAAGAAAGCAGACATAAAACAAGAAAACACTGGGGTTTGTGACATGACTCTCAAAAACGTATCCGATTTTACTCGCCATGCAAATCTCCATTGAACCCCAAAACTGTGGGCCATGAAACGTGAAAACGCCGAGTTTTTGGTCATAACTCTCAAACATGTATCAGGTGTTACGAGTTGTGTAAATATCCCTAGAACCCCAAAACTATGGGAAATAGCCGATGAAAACGGCCATAAACATGAAAACGACGAGTTTTTGCTCATAACTCTCAAACGTGTATCGGGTGTTACTAGTCATGTAACTTGCCCTGGAATCCCAAAACTATGGGCAATAGCTCATGAAAATGACCATAAATCGCGAAAACAATGACTATTTGGTCATAACTCTTAAACATGTGTCCGATTTTCCTGGACATGCAAATCCATTGAACCCCAAAATTATGGGCAATTGCTCATGAAAACGTCCATAAACGCGAAAACAACAATTTTTGGTCATATTTCTCAAACATCTATCGGTTCTTATGGGCCATGGAAATCCGCCTGGAACACCAAAACTGTGGGCAATAGCTCATGAAATAGGCCATAAAACGCGAAAACGTTGAGTTTTTGGTCATAACTCTCAAACGTGTATCGGGTGTTACGAGTCGTGTAAATCACCCTAGAACCCCTAAACGGTGGGCAATAGCTCATGAAAAGGGCCATAAAACATGAAAACGACGAGTTTTTGCTCATAACTCCTAAACATGTATTGGGGCTGTTGGGCCCTGCAAATGGCCCTGGAACACCAACACTGTGGGAAATAGCTCATGAAAAGGGCCATAGAACATGAAAACGACGAGTTTTTGCTCACAACTCTAAAACGTGTATCGGGTGTTACAAGTCATGTAAATCTCCGTGGAAAACCAAAATGGTTGGTAATAGCGCATGAAAACGTCCATAAATCGCGAAAACGACGAGTTTTTGGTCATAACTCTCAATCATGTATCCGTTTTTACTAGCCGTGCAAATCCCTATTGAACCCCAAAACTGTGGGCAATAGCACAAGAAAACAGACATAAAACAAGAAAACACTGGGTTTTTGGTCATGACTCTCAAAAATGTATCCGGTTTTACTCGCCATGCAAATCTCCATTGAACCCCAAAACTGTGGGCCATGAAACGTGAAAACGCCGAGTTTTTGGTCATAACTCTCAAACATTTATCGGGTGTTACGAGTTGTGTAAATCTCCATGGAACCCCAAAACTGTGGGACATAGCTGATGAAAACGGCCATAAACATGAAAATGACGAGTTTTTGCTCATAACTATCAAACGTGTACCAGGTGTAACGAGTCATGAAAATCGCCCTGGAATCCCAAAACTATGGGCAATAGCTCATGAAAATGACCATAAATCTCGAAAAGGATGACTCTTTGGTCATAACTCATAAACATGTATCCGTTTTTACTGGACATCCAAATCTCCATTGAACCCCAAAATTATGGGTAATAGCACATGAAAACGTCCATAAACGCGAAAACAACAATTTTTGGTCATATTTCTCAAACATCTATCGGTTCTTATGGGGCATGCAAATCCCCCTGGAACACCAGAACTGTGGGCAATAGCTCATGAAATAGGCCATAAAACGTGAAAACGTTGAGTTTTTGGTCATAACTCTCAAACATGTATCAGGTGTTACGAGTCATGTAAATCACCCTAGAACCCCAAAACGGTGGGTAATAGCACATAAAAACGGCCATAAAACGAGAAAAAGACCAGTTTTTGCTCATATCTCTCAAACATGTATTGGTCATTGGGCCTGCAAATCGCCTCAAACACCAAAAGCTGGGTAATAGCTCATGAAAAGGGTCATAAAACATGAAAACGACGATTTTTTGCTCACAACTCTAAAACGTGTATCGGGTGTTACAAGTCATGTAAATCGCCCTGGAAAACCAAAACAGTTGGTAATAGCTCATGAAAACGTCCATAAATCGCGACAAAGGCCAGTTTTTGGTCATAACTCTCAATCATGTATCCGGTTTTACTAGCCATGCAAATATCTATTGAACCCAAAAAACTGTGGGCAATAGCTATTGAAAACTTCCATAAACGCGAAAACAACGATTTTTTGTCATAGGTCTCATACATGTATGGGGTCTTATGGGTAGTGCAAATCACCCTTCAACACCAAAATTGTGGGCAATAGCTCATGAATACAGCCATAAAACGCGAAACATCGATTTTTTGGTCGTAAATCTCAAGCGTTTATCTGGTGTTACGAGTCGTGTAAATCACCCTAGAACCCCAAAGCTATGGGCAATAGCACTTGAAAACGGCCATAAAACGACGAGTTTTTGCTCATAACTCTCAAACACGTATCAGGTGTGACGCGTACTTTAAATCACTAGGGAATCCCAAAACTATGGCCAATAGCTCATGAACACGTACATAAATCGTGAAAATGACGAGGTTTTGGTCATATCTCTCAAACATGTATCCGATTTTACCGCCATAAATCCTCGAACCCCAATACTATGGGCAATAGCTATTGAAAACGTCCATAAACACGAGAACAATGATTTATAGTCATATCTCTCAAACATATATCGGGTCTTATGGGTAGTGAAAATCGCCATGTAACTCCAAAACGGGGGTCAATAGCATAATAAAACAGGCATAAAATAAGAAAACGCTCAGTTCTTGATCATGACTCTCAAAATGTAATCGGTTTTATTGGCCATGCAAGTCTCGATTGAACCCCAAAACTGTTGGCCATAAAACGTGAAAACTCTGAGTTTTTGGTCATAACTCTCAAACATGTATCGGGTGTTACGAGTCATGTAAATCGCCCTGGAACCCCAAAAATGTGGGAAATAGTTCATGAAAACGGTCATAAAACATGAAAATGACGAGTTTTTACTCATAACTCTCAAACGTGTACCTGGTGTTACGAGTCATGTATATAGCCCAGGAATCCCAAAACTCTGGGCAATAGCTCATGAAAATGACCATAAATTGCGAAAACGATGACTCTTTGGTCATCACTATTAAACATGTATATGGTTTTACTAGACATGCAAATCCCCATTGAACCCCAAAATTATGGGCAATTGCTCATGAAAACGTCCATAAACGCGAAAACAACAATTTTTGGTCATATTTCTCAAACATCTATCGGTTCTTATGGGCCATTCAAATCCCCATGGAACACCAAAATTGTGGGAAATAGCTCATGAAATAGACCATAAAACGCGAAAACATTGAGTTTTTGGTCATAACTTTCAAACATGTATCTGGTGTTACGAGTCATGTAAATCACCCTAGAACCCCAAGAATGTGGGTAATAGCACATGAAAACGGCCATAAAACGCGAAAACGACCAGTTTTTGCTCATATCTAACGAACATGTATCGGATCTGTTGGGACCTGCAAATCGCCCTGGAACACCAAAACTGTGGGCAATAGCTCATGAAAAGGGCCATAAAACATGAAAACGACGAGTTTTTGCTCATAACTCCTAAACGTGTATCGGGTGTTACAAGTCATGTAAATCACCCTAGAAAACCAAAACGGTTGATAATAGCTCATGAAAACATCCATAAATCGCAAAAACGACGAATTTTTGGTCAAAACTCTCAAACATGTATTAGGTTTTACTCACCAGGAAAATCCCCATTCAACCCCAAAATGGTGGGAAATAGCACAAGAAAGCAGACATGAAACACGAAAACACTGGGGTTTGTGACATGACTCTCAAAAACGTATCCGATTTTACTCGCCATGCAAATCTCCATTGAACCCCAAAACTGTGGGCCATGAAACGTGAAAACGCCGAGTTTTTGGTCATAACTCTCAAACATGTATCGAGTGTTACGAGTTGTGTAAATATCCCTATAACCGCAAAACTATGGGAAATAGCTGATGAAAACGGCCATAAACATGAAAACGACGAGTTTTTGCTCATAACTCTCAAACGTGTATCGGGTGTTACTAGTCATGTAACTTGCCCTGGAATCCCAAAACTATGGGCAATAGCTCATGAAAATGACCATAAATCGCGAAAACAATGACTATTTGGTCATAACTCTTAAACATGTGCCCGATTTTCCTGGACATGCAAATCCACATTGAACCCCAAAATTATGGGCAATTGCTCATGAAAACGTCCATAAACGCGAAAACAACAATTTTTGGTCATATTTCTCAAACATCTATCGGTTCTTATGGGCCATGGAAATCCGCCTGGAACACCAAAACTGTGGGCAATAGCTCATGAAATAGGCCATAAAACGCGAAAACGTTGAGTTTTTGGTCATAACTCTCAAACGTGTATCGGGTGTTACGAGGCGTGTAAATCACCCTAGAACCCCTAAACGGTGGGCAATAGCTCATGAAAAGGCCATAAAACATGAAACGACGAGTTTTGCTCATAACTCTAAACATGTATTAGAACATTGGGGCCTCGCAAATGTACCTGGAACACCAACACTGTGGGAAATAGCTCATGAAAAGGGCCATAGAACATGAAAGCAGCGAGTTTTGCTCACAACTCTAAAGCGTGTATCGGGTGTTACAAGTCATGTAAATCTCCGTGGAAAACCAAAATGGTTGGTAATAGCTCATGAAAACGTCCATAAATCGCGAGAACGACGAGTTTTTGGTCATAACTCTCAATCATGTATCCGTTTTTACTAGCCATGCAAATCCCTATTGAACCCCAAAACTATGGGCAATAGCACAAGAAAACAGACATAAAACAAGAAAACACTAGGTTTTTGGCCATGACTCTCAAAAATGTATCCGGTTTTACTCGCCATGCAAATCTCCATTGAACCCCAAAACTGTGGGCCATGAAACGTGAAAACGCCGAGTTTTTGGTCATAACTCTCAAACATTTATCGGGTGTTACGAGTTGTGTAAATCTCCATGGAACCCCAAAACTGTGGGACATAGCTGATGAAAACGGCCATAAACATGAAAATGACGAGTTTTTGCTCATAACTATCAAACGTGTACCAGGTGTAACGAATCATGAAAATCGCCCTGGAATCCCAAAACTATGGGCAATAGCTCATGAAAATGACCATAAATCTCGAAAAGGATGACTCTTTGGTCATAACTCATAAACATGTATCCGTTTTTACTGGACATCCAAATCTCCATTGAACCCCAAAATTATGGGTAATAGCACATGAAAACGTCCATAAACGCGAAAACAACAATTTTTGGTCATATTTCTCAAACATCTATCGGTTCTTATGGGGCATGCAAATCCCCCTGGAACACCAGAACTGTGGGCAATAGCTCATGAAATAGGCCATAAAACGTGAAAACGTTGAGTTTTTGGTCATAACTCTCAAACATGTATCAGGTGTTACGAGTCATGTAAATCACCCTAGAACCCCAAAACGGTGGGTAATAGCACATAAAAACGGCCATAAAACGAGAAAAAGACCAGTTTTTGCTCATATCTCTCAAACATGTATTGGGGCTGTTGGGCCCTGCAAATCGCCCTGAAACACCAAAACTGTGGGTAATAGCTCATGAAAAGGGTCATAAAACATGAAAACGACGATTTTTTGCTCACAACTCTAAAACGTGTATCGGGTGTTACAAGTCATGTAAATCGCCCTGGAAAACCAAAACAGTTGGTAATAGCTCATGAAAACGTCCATAAATCGCGACAACGGCCAGTTTTTGGTCATAACTCTCAATCATGTATCCGGTTTTACTAGCCATGCAAATCTCTATTGAACCCAAAAAACTGTGGGCAATAGCTATTGAAAACTTCCATAAACGCGAAAACAACGATTTTTTGTCATAGGTCTCATACATGTATGGGGTCTTATGGGTAGTGCAAATCACCCTTCAACACCAAAATTGTGGGCAATAGCTCATGAATACAGCCATAAAACGCGAAACATCGATTTTTTGGTCGTAAATCTCAAGCGTTTATCGGTGTTACAGTCGTGTAAATCACCCTATAACCCCAAAGCTATGGGCAATAGCACTTGAAAACGCCATAAAAGCGAGTTTTTGCTCATAACTCTCAAACACGTATCAGGTGTGACGCGTACTTTAAATCACTAGGGAATCCCAAAACTATGGCCAATAGCTCATGAACACGTACATAAATCGTGAAAATGACGAGGTTTTGGTCATATCTCTCAAACATGTATCCGATTTTACTGGCCACGCAAATCCCTACTGAACCCCAATACTATGGGCAATAGCTATTGAAAACGTCCATAAACACGAGAACAATGATTTATAGTCATATCTCTCAAACATATATCGGGTCTTATGGGTAGTGAAAATCGCCATGTAACTCCAAAACGGGGGTCAATAGCATAATAAAACAGGCATAAAATAAGAAAACGCTCAGTTCTTGATCATGACTCTCAAAATGTAATCGGTTTTATTGGCCATGCAAGTCTCGATTGAACCCCAAAACTATTGGCCATAAAACGTGAAAACTCTGAGTTTTTGGTCATAACTCTCAAACATGTATCGGGTGTTACGAGTCATGTAAATCGCCCTGGAACCCCAAAAATGTGGGAAATAGCTCATGAAAACGGTCATAAAACATGAAAACGATGAGTTTTTACTCATAACACTCAAACGTGTACCGGGTGTTACGAGTCATGTATATAGCCCAGGAATCCCAAAACTCTAGGCAATAGCTCATGAAAATGACCATAAATTGCGAAAACGATGACTCTTTGGTCATCACTATTAAACATGTATCCGGTTTTACTAGACATGCAAATCCCCATTGAACCCCAAAATTATGGGCAATTGCTCATGAAAATGTCCATAAACGCGAAAACAACAATTTTTGGTCATATTTCTCAAACATCAATCGGTTCTTATGGGCCATTCAAATCCCCATGGAACACCAAAAATATGGGAAATAGCTCATGAAATAGACCATAAAACGCGAAAACATTGAGTTTTTGGTCATAACTTTCAAACATGTATCTGGTGTTACGAGTCGTGTAAATCACCCTAGAACCCCAAGAATGTGGGCAATAGCACATGAAAACGGCCACAAAACGCGAAAATGACCAGTTTTTGCTCATATCTCTCGAACATGTATCGGATCTGTTGGGCCCTGCAAATCGCCCTGGAACACCAAAACTGTGGGCAATAGCTCATGAAAAGGGCCATAAAACATGAAAACGACGAGTTTTTGCTCATAACTCCTAAACGTGTATCTGGTGTTACAAGTCATGTAAATCACCCTAGAAAACCAAAACGGTTGATAATAGCTCATGAAAACATCCATAAATCGCGAAAACGACGAATTTTTGGTCAAAACTCTCAAACATGTATTAGGTTTTACTCGCCAGGAAAATCCCCATTCAACCCCAAAATGGTGGGAAATAGCACAAGAAAGCAGACATAAAACAAGAAAACACTGGGTTTTTGGACATGACTCTCAAAAATGTATCCGGTTTTACTCGCCATGCAAATCTCCATTGAACCCCAAAACTATGGGCCATGAAACGTGAAAACGCCGAGTTTTTGGTCATAACTCTCAAACATGTATCGGGTGTTACGAGTTGTGTAAATATCCCTAGAACCCAAAAACTATGGGAAATAGCCGATGAAAACGGCCATAAACATGAAAACGACGAGTTTTTGCTCATAACTCTCAAACATGTGTCGGGTGTTACTAGTCATGTAACTTGCCCTGGAATCCCAAAACTATGGGCAATAGCTCATGAAAATGACCATAAATCGCGAAAACAATGACTATTTGGTCATAACTCTTAAACATGTGTCCGATTTTCCTGGACATGCAAATCCACATTGAACCCCAAAATTATGGGCAATTGCTCATGAAAACGTCCATAAACGCGAAAACAACAATTTTTGGTCATATTTCTCAAACATCTATCGGTTCTTATGGGCCATGGAAATCCGCCTAGAACACCAAAACTGTGGGCAATAGCTCATGAAATAGGCCATAAAACGCGAAAACGTTGAGTTTTTGGTCATATCTCTCAAACATGTATCGGGTGTTACGAGTCGTGTAAATCACCCTAGAACCCCTAAACGGTGGGCAATATCTCATGAAAAGGGCCATAAAACATGAAAATGACGAGTTTTTGCTCATAACTCCTAAACATGTATTGGGGCTGTTGGGCCATGCAAATCGCCCCGGAACACCAAAACTGTGGGCAATAGCTCATGAAAAGGGCCATAAAACATGAAAACGACGAGTTTTTGCTCACAACTCTAAAACGTGTATCGGGTGTTACAAGTCATGTAAATCGCCCTGGAAAACCAAAATGGTTGGTAATAGCGCATGAAAACGTCCATAAATCGCGAAAACGACGAGTTGTTGGTCATAACTCTCAATCATGTATCCTTTTTACTAGCCATGCAAATCCCTATTGAACCCCAAAATTGTGGGCAATAGCACAAGAAAACAGACATAAAACAAGAAAACACTGGGTTTTTGGTCATGACTCTCAAAAATGTATCCGGTTTTACTCGCCATGCAAATCTCCATTGAACCCCAAAACTGTGGGCCATGAAACGTGAAAACGCCGAGTTTTTGGTCATAACTCTCAAACATTTATCGGGTGTTACGAGTTGTGTAAATCTCCCTGGAACCCTAAAACTGTGGGCAGCACATGAAAACGGCCATAAATTGCGAGAACAATGAGATTTTGGTTATATCTCTCAAACACATATCGAGTCTTATGGGTCGTGCAAATCGCCCTGAAACATAAAAAAAGTGGGCAATAGCTCATGAAAACGGCCATAAACCACACAAACGCTGAAGTTTTGGTCAAAACTCTCAAACATTTATTAGGTTTTACTCGCTAGGAAAAATTCCCATTCAACCCCAAAACTGTGGGCAATAGCACAAGAAAACATGCATAAAACAAGAGAACGCTGAGTTTTTGGTCATATCTCTCAAACATGTATCCGGTTTTACTGGCAATGCAAATCCCTATTGAACCCCAATACTGTGGGAAATAGCTATTGAAAACATCCATAAACACGAAAACAATGATTTATGGTCATATCTGTCAAACATATATCGGGTCTTATGGGTAGTGAAAATCGCCATGTAGCTCCAAAACGGGGCAATAGCACAAGAAAATAGGCATAAAATAAGAAAACGCTATGTGTTTGGTCATGACTCTCAAAAATGTAATCGATTTTATTGGCCATGCAATTCTCGATTGAACCCCAAAACTATTGGCCATAAAACGTGAAAACTCTGAGTTTTTGGTCATAACTCTCAAACATGTATCGGGTGTTACGAGTCATGTAAATCGCCCTGGAACCCCAAAAATGTGGGAAATAGCTCATGAAAACGGTCATAAAACATGAAAACGACGAGTTTTTACTCATAACTCTCAAATGTGTACCAGGTGTTACGAGTCATGTATATAGCCCAGGAATCCCAAAACTCTGGGCAATAGCTCATGAAAATGACCATAAATTGCGAAAACGATGACTCTTTGGTCATCACTATTAAACATGTATATGGTTTTACTAGACATGCAAATCACCATTGAACCCCAAAATTATGGGCAATTGCTCATGAAAACGTCCATAAACGCGAAAACAACAATTTTTGGTCATATTTCTCAAACATCTATCGGTTCTTATGGGACATTCAAATCCCCATGGAACACCAAAACTGTGGGAAATAGCTCATGAAATAGACCATAAAACGCGAAAACATTGAGTTTTTGGTCATAACTTTCAAACATGTATCTGGTGTTACGAGTCATGTAAATCACCCTAGAACCCCAAGAATGTGGGCAATAGCACATGAAAACGGCCATAAAACGCGAAAACGACCAGTTTTTGCTCATATCTAACGAACATGTATCGGATCTGTTGGGCCCTGCAAATCGCCCTGGAACACCAAAACTGTGGGCAATTGCTCATGAAAAGGGCCATAAAACATGAAAACGACGAGTTTTTGCTCATAACTCCTAAACGTGTATCGGGTGTTACAAGTCATGTATATCACGGTAGAAAACCAAAACGGTTGATAATAGCTCATGAAAACATCCATAAATCGCAAAAACGACGAATTTTTGGTCAAAACTCTCAAACATGTATTAGGTTTTACTCACCAGGAAAATCCCCATTCGACACGAAAATGGTGGGAAATAGCACAAGAAAGCAGACATAAAACAAGAAAACACTGGGGTTTGTGACATGACTCTCAAAAACGTATCCGATTTTACTCGCCATGCAAATCTCCATTGAACCCCAAATCTGTGGGCCATGAAACGTGAAAACACCGAGTTTTTGGTCATAACTCTCAAACATGTATCGAGTGTTACGAGTTGTGTAAATATCCCTAGAACCCCAAAACTATGGGAAATAGCTGATGAAAACGGCCATAAACATGAAAACGACGAGTTTTTGCTCATAACTCTCAAACATGTATCGGGTGTTACTAGTCATGTAACTTGCCCTGGAATCCCAAAACTATGGGCAATAGCTCATGAAAATGACCATAAATCGCGAAAACAATGACTATTTGGTCATAACTCTTAAACATGTGCCCGATTTTCCTGGACATGCAAATCCACATTGAACCCCAAAATTATGGGCAATTGCTCATGAAAACGTCCATAAACGCGAAAACAACAATTTTTGGTCATATTTCTCAAACATCTATCGGTTCTTATGTGCCATGGAAATCCGCCTGGAGCACCAAAACTTTGGGCAATAGCTCATGAAATAGGCCATAAAACGCGAAAACGTTGAGTTTTTGGTCATAACTCTCAAACGTGTATCGGGTGTTACGAGGCGTGTAAATCACCCTAGAACCCCTAAACGGTGGGCAATAGCTCATGAAAAGGGCCATAAAACATGAAAACGACGAGTTTTTGCTCATAACTCCTAAACATGTATTGGGGCTGTTGGGCCCTGCAAATCGCCCTGAAACACCAAAACTGTGGGCAATAGCACATGAAAACGGCCATCAAACGAGAAAAAGACCAGTTTTTGCTCATATCTCTCAAACATGTATTGGGGCTGTTGGGCCCTGCAAATCGCCCTGGAACACCAAAACTGTGGGTAATAGCTCATGAAAAGGGTCATAAAACATGAAAACGACGATTTTTTTCTCACAACTCTAAAATGTGTATCGGGTGTTACAAGTCATGTAAATCGCCCTGGAAAACCAAAACAGTTGGTAATAGCTCATGAAAACGTCCATAAATCGCGACAACGGCCAGTTTTTGGTCATAACTCTCAATCATGTATCCGGTTTTACTAGCCATGCAAATCCCTATTGAACCCCAAAACTGTGGGCGATAGCTATTGAAAACTTCCATAAACGTGCAAACAACGACTTTTGGTCATATCTCTCAAACATGTATCGGGTCTTATGGGTAGTGCAAATCACCCTGCAACACCAAAATTGTGGGCAATAGCTCATGAATACAGCCATAAAACGCGAAACATCGATTTTTTGGTCATAAATCTCAAGCGTTTATCTAGTGTTACGAGTCGTGTAAATCACCCTAGAACCCCAAAAATATGGGCAATAGCACTTGAAAACGACGAGTTTTTGCTCATAACTCTCAAACACGTATCAGGTGTGACGCGTCCTTTAAATCACCAGGGAATCCCAAAACTATGGCCAATAGCTCATAAAAACGTACATTAATCGTGAAATGACGAGGTTTTGGTCATATCTCTGAAACATGTATCCGATTTTACTGGCCACGCAAATCCCTTTGAACCCCAATACTATGGGCAATAGCTATTGAAAACGTCCATAAACACGAGAACAATGATTTATAGTCATATCTCTCAAACATATATCGGGTCTTATGGGTAGTGAAAATCGCCATGTAACTCCAAAACGGGGGTCAATAGCATAATAAAACAGGCATAAAATAAGAAAACGCTAAGTTCTTGATCATGACTCTCAAAATGTAATCGGTTTTATTGGCCATGCAAATCTCCATTGAACCCAAAATCTGTGGGCCATAAAACGTGAAAACGCCGAGTTTTTGGTCATAACTCTCAAACATGTATTGGGTGTTACGAGTCGTGTAAATCTCCCTGGAAACCCAAAACTTTGGGAAATAGCTCATGAAAACGGCCATAAAACATGAAAACGACGAGTTTTTACTCAAAACTCTCAAACGTGTACCGGGTGTTATGAGTCATGTATATAGCCCAGGAATCCCAAAACTCTAGGCAATAGCTCATGAAAATGACCGTAAATAGCGAAAACGATGACTCTTTGGTCATCACTATTAAACATGTATCCGGTTTTACTAGACATGCAAATCCCCATTGAACCCCAAAATTATGGGCAATTGCTCATGAAAACGTCCATAAACGTGAAAACAACAATTTTTGGTCATATTTCTCAAACATCTATCGGTTCTTATGGGCCATTCAAATCCCCATGAAACACCAAAACTGTGGGAAATAGCTCATGAAATAGACCATAAAACGCGAAAACATTGAGTTTTTGGTCATAACTTTCAAACATGTATCTGGTGTTACGAGTCGTGTAAATCACCCTAGAACCCCAAGAATGTGGGCAATAGCACATGAAAACGGCCATAAAACGCGAAAACGACCAGTTTTTGCTCATATCTCACGAACATATATCGGATCTGTTGGGCCCTGCAAATCGCCCTGGAACACCAAAACTGTGGGCAATAGCTCATGAAAAGGGCCATAAAACATGAAAACGACGAGTTTTTGCTCATAACTCCTAAATGTGTATCGGGTGTTACAAGTTATGTAATCACCCTAGAAAACCAAAACGGTTGATAATAGCTCATGAAAACATCCATAAATCGCAAAAACGACGAATTTTTGGTCAAAACTCTCAAACATGTATTAGGTTTTACTCACCAGGAAAATCCCCATTCAACCCCAAAATGGTAGGAAATAGCACAAAAAGCAGACATAAAACAACAAACCACTGGGGTTTGCGACATGACTCTCAAAAACGTATCCGATTTTACTCGCCATGCAAATCTCCATTGAACCCCAAAACTGTGGGCCATGAAACGTGAAAACGCCGAGTTTTTGGTCATAACTCTCAAACATGTATCGGGTGTTACGAGTTGTGTAAATATCCCTAGAACCCCAAAACTATGGGAAATAGCTGATGAAAACGGCCATAAACATGAAAACGACGAGTTTTTGGTCATAACTCTCAAACGTGTATCGGGTGTTACTAGTCATGTAACTTGCCCTGGAATCCCAAAACTATGGGCAATAGCTAATGAAAATGACCATAAATCGCGAAAACAATGACTATTTGGTCATAACTCTTAAAGATGTGCCCGATTTTCCTCATGCAAATCCACATTGAACCCCAAAATTATGGGCAATTGCTCATGAAAACGTCCAAAAACGCGATAACTACAATTTTTGGTCATATTTCTCAAACATCTATCGGTTCTTATGGGCCATGGAAATCCGCCTGGAACACCAAAACTGTGGGCAATAGCTCATGAAATAGGCCATAAAACATGAAAACGTTGAGTTTTTGGTCATAACTCTCAAACATGTATCGGGTGTTACGAGTCGTGTAAATCACCCTAGAACCCCAAAACGGTGGGTAATAGCACATGAAAACGGCCATAAAACATGAAAAAAGACCAGTTTTTGCTCATAACTCCTAAACATGTATTGGGGCTGTTAGGCCCTGCAAATCGCCCTGGAACACCAAAATTATGGGAAATAGATCATGAAAAGGGCCATAAAACATGAAAACGACGATTTTTTGCTCACAACTTTCAAACGTGTATCGGGTATTACAAGTCATGTAAATCGCCCTGGAAAACCAAAACGGTTGGTAATAGCTCATGAAAACGTCCATAAATCGCGAGAACGACGAGTTTTTGGTCATAACTCTCAATCATGTATCCGTTTTTACTAGCCATGCAAATCCCTATTGAACCCCAAAACTGTGGGCAATAGCACAAGAAAACAGACATAAAACAAGAAAACACTAGGTTTTTGGTCATGACTCTCAAAAATGTATCCGGTTTTACTCGCCATGCAAATCTCCATTGAACCCCAAATCTGTGGGCCATGAAACGTGAAAACGCCGAGTTTTTGGTCATATCTCTCAAACATGTATCGGGTGTTACGAGTTGTGTAAATCTCCCTGGAACCCCAAAACTGTGGGAAATAGCTGATGAAAATGGCCATAAACATGAAAATGACGAGTTTTTGCTCATAACTATCAAACGTGTACCAGGCGTAACGAGTCATGAAAATCGCCCTGGAATCCCAAAACTATGGGCAATAGCTCATGAAAATGACCATAAATCGCGAAAACGATGACTCTTTGGTCATAACTCTTAAACATGTATCCGGTTTTACTGCAGATGCAATTCTCCATTGAACCCCAAAATTATGGGCAATTGCTCATGAAAACGTCCATAAACTCGAAAACAACAATTTTTTGTCATATTTCTCAAACATCTATCGGTTCTTATGGGCCATGCAAATCCCCCTGGAACACCAGAGCTGTGGGCAATAGCTCATGAAATAGGCCATAAAACGTGAAAACGTTGAGTTTTTGGTCATAACTCACAAACATGTATCGGGTGTTATGAGTCATGTAAATCACCCTAGAACCCCAAAACGGTGGGTAATAGCACATGAAAACGGCCATAAAACGCGAAAAACGACCAGTTTTTGCTCATATCTCTCAAACATGTATTGGGGCTGTTCGGCCCTACAAATCGCCCCGGAACACCAAAACTGTGGGTAATAGCTCATGAAAAGGGCCATAAAACATGAAAACGACGATTTTTTGGTCATAACTCTCAAGCTCATGAAAACGTACATAAATCGGTTATAACGAGTCATGTAAATCGCCTCGAATCCCAAAACTATGGGCAATAGCTCATGAAGATGACCATAAATCGCGAAAACAATGACTATTTGGTCACAACTCTTAAACATGTGTCCGATTTCCTGGACATGCTGTTATCACCGTATTTTGGCCAAAGACGGAGATGGGCCGTGATCAAGATGGGCTTGGAAGATACGTATATTCAACGTGTTGTTGGATCGGCCTAGTGTGTGGATTTGGGCTAAATTGCCCGTGTATCTTGTATCATAGTAGGTTTCGTGTTTGTTTAGGTTCCGTTTATGTTTAGGTAAAGATAGAGTTGTAGAGTTATTCCAAAAGTAGAGAGTCTCCAGACTATAAATATGTACCTAAGGTTATCGAAAAAGGAGGACAACCACGTTCACAACAAACACAATCTCGGCGCCATACCCCTTGTTTCTAGGGTTTTCTTCGGGTAGTGCCATCTTGCCTAGATCGCATCTTGCGATCTGGCGATATCTACTATCGTTACTGGTTTTACTCGTCTTGAGCGTTGTTGATGGCGAGTAATACCATTATCATAGATTGTTTGAGGCTAGCATCGGTGCTTTTCATTATCGTTGAAGTTATGCTACCTCTAGTTATCTCGCTACCCTTGCACCTTTTCCCGAAGTGTAAGGGTAGCATCTTCTGATCTTTATTTAGTCGATTCGATCTGTTATAGTTGTGCCTTGTTTACCAAGGTTTAGTTTAATATCTACGTGAGGCCTTGCAAGCGGGTTGAGCGATCCGTAGTACATAGGGGCGTGGCTTATTCGTTCTAGAAGATTGTTCCGGTAATTGACTTTCGTTGGTTATTAGGCCTCCTCTAGGGTTAATATTCTTCATCTTTTATGCGTACCAGGCTCAATTACGTGTAGGACGTTCGATTCGTGGTGAAAACATTAAACCGTCAGATCGATTTAACTTGTAATGATCAAGCAAAACCCCATGTTATCGTGAATCTAATGCAGAACCATGGGGCAATCGGCTCTAGGAGCCGATTCTGGAAACACAGGAGCGGTCACGGCTCGAATTTTACGTATACTTGTTTACCATGCAGAAATCAATCGAGCAATCCTTCACCTTCGACCAGGTATAGGTCGGTGGCATCTCGAACCAAGCGGGGCGTGTCGGGAGTTTTGCGCCGTCGCCCGAGGGACCCGAGGAGCCAGCGATCTGAGGAGCCTCCGGCTCTCCGTGTTGCTTCGTCGCTGCTCGCCGGTGGGTTTTGGCGGGCAACACATTCGCACGCCGGTGGGACCTTCAACAACGTCTACATCAACATCCGACGCTGCGATGGAGAATGGACGATCACTTACGACGATCTACAGCGAGCACAAGGCCAAGTATGACGAGATCAAAGCTCTCCTCGAAGAAGACATCATCGGCTCTTTTGAGAGGACCCGTAAGCATGGCATCGGTGGAGGGTTCTCCCGAGGTGCTCTTGATGAGGTGGATCTGTTCCTTCGCCGGAGGGCGCACGAGCTCTACCGGAAGTCAACTACATGGTGGCTCATTCTACGCACCGCCATTCCGAAACCTGGTGAACGCTTTCGGCGGGTCGCGTTCGCGTAGTTCAGGAGATCATGAAACATCGGTACTCTCTCCGGGGCCTGCTTTAGGGACTCACCAGGGAAAAAGGCTCAGACCAAGCCACGGCTGCCGTTCGCACTTGCAGCTCAGGAACCGCCGGGAGCAGCGGCTTCGTCGTCTACAAGGTGGAGGCGACCAGGCGATTGCCAATTCCTGTTTGAGCCACCTAAGGAGATCCCACACGGATATATGCGCCTACGTGCGGGCGCAATAACGACACGCACCAAACAGATTGCAACCGCAGAGTTTCTCGCAGGAGTTCTGGCGGCAGGATTTTGAGGGCGTGTGGGCGGCGATGTATGCAGGATGGGCCGACAAACAGGCGTGGCTAGCCAAGTATGCCACTGGAACAAGCCATGAGAATCTAGCCCCTCCAGCTCAAACAATGGAGCAAATCAGTACCATCACGAGGACGGTTAAACCGTGCCGAAGAGAAGGACAATCGGCTATTCAAAGCCGTACCCCAACGAGTTTGATCTGATTCCGCTACCACCCAAGTATAAGCTCCCTGAGTTCTCAAGGTTCAGTGGGTCAGAAGGGTCAAGCTCGATCGAGCACATAAGCCGATACCTGGCACAACTAGGCATGATTTCGGCATCGGATCAGATGCGCGTAAGATTTTTTGCGCAATCTCTGACAGGACCAGCCTTTGGGTGGTACACCTCGCTGCCACCTGATTCAATTCATACCTGGAAGCAACTGGAAGAGCAGTTCTGAAGGGAATATGCCCTGAGAGGCAATAATAAATTGTTTATTATGTGTATTCCAAGTATATGTTAGATGTTTATTTTGCATGCTATAATTGTATTATCTGGAAGCGTTAATACATGTGTGTTTAATAAACAAACAGAAAGTTCCTAGTTAAGCCTCTCTCATAAACTAGCTCGTTGATTAACAAGATGATCAAGGTTTCCTGATCATGGACATTGGATGTTGTTAATAACGGGATCACAACATTAGTGTAATGATGTGATGAACATTCATCCGAAGTATATCATTACGATCAAAGTCATTGAGTTTATATTGCTATAACAACTTACGAAGTGATCCTAATCCTTAGACCATGAGATCATGTCAATCACTAACAGGAAGAGTTTCTTGATAACATCAAGCGTCACACCGTAACGGGGTGATTATAAAGATGGGTTCAGAACTAATAAAGTGTTATGTTGAGGCTCATGGATCAAGAGTGGAATTTGTTCATCCGATGGCGGATAGATATACTCTGGGCCCTCTCGGTGATATCACATTGATTAGCTTGCAAGCAAGTGATTTGATCACTAGAATGTTATATCAAGGAGCGAGAAAAGAGTGCATGTCGATAGCGAGATCAAACTAGGTATGGAGATCGATGATCGAATCTCGGACATGTAATATATCGTGAGACAAAGGGATTAAGATACTAGCGTAAAAGGTTAAGCGATCACAAGAAAGTCATCGTTGAATGTGTGGGAGTCGGTATGGGTCTCGGATCCGCTACGATTATTGATCGAGAGGGTCTCGATCATATCCGCATTATTCACGAACCGTAGGGTGACACATAAGAGACACCGACATCCAATTGGAGCAAAAGTTTCATGCGAAAAAGAATAAACAAAGCGCGAATTTATTTCACTAGATACGAAACAGGTTTTGGTGAAATTACATAAAGTGGTTATGCATGTGAAATAGAATTCTAGCAAGGGTTATTGTGAATGTTTGTCATTAAAGTAATTGACAAAATTCTGAATAAAATAAAAGAGTTTTATTTAATGAGAGTTTGCATTAAATTTGGTGGAAATTTAATGGGATCTTTTGAGTGGAGGAATTTGGAGGAGTTTTGTGGTGGAGTGTCCACCCACATGAAGAGGGAGGGCAAGGGGCAGCCCCATGCGCAAGCCACCCCTTGGGGTTCCCCCTCCTCCTATAAAGGGCCCCTCCTCTCACTTCTCCTCACACCTCCTCGTGAAGGATCTCTCTCCCCTCTAGAATTTATCCCCATGGTCTCGGACTAGCGAGATACATGTTCCGGTGGCTATTCGGCAAGAAAGAGTTGTGCTTCCGCTGCATCGCTGGGCGAGGCGGAGGTTGCTCGGTGCCTCGAGCGTGTGTGCGAGCACGGATGCTGCTGATTTGCGGCGCTAGGACTTCCTCTCGATCTTGAGATCGGCAGAGATCGTCTACATCAACCACGAGTTTGGACTCGTTAAACTTTGTCGGTCTTCAAGGGTATGTTCTCTACGGATATACATCCGCCCGTTGTTTGTATCTAGTATAAATAGATCTTGGTATATAGTTCACATCGTAGGAAAATTTTTGTTTTCTATCTGCGAACCCTTGATGGTATCGAGCCGGATCTGTCGTAGATACTTTACGGGTAGTACACATATGAGTATGTGGCGATGATGATCATGTTGTTGCTCCTTTCTTGTGATTTTGGATATTGGTGGCATAGTGGGATGAAGCGGCGGACAAACTTTACATGTCCTCGCACATGAGACTGTTCCACGCTTGACATGCAACTAGTTTGCATAAGTGGCTAGCGGTGTCATCTCTCCTACTATAGTCAATATCTATTTTGCAAGCGAGTTGTCAACAATTTGATTATCCTCGTTGTGGTTCATGTTCGTAGGTAAGAGCGGTTCTATCTCGAAAGCCCTAAGCCACGTAAAACTTGCAATGGATAAATTAGAGGCGTCTAGTTTAGATTGTTCTTTGGGCTAGTGTTATGATATGGTAGTGTTGTAAGTAGAAGTATGAGATGATACTCTTACAACACACATAGCGTGTAAAATCCATAGGCGTGGATTTACACATATAGGTATGATAGTGATCATACCACGATGCACATGATAGAGATCATCTGCGGGAACCATATAATTTCACTAATAAACATATGATGTTTGATTGCATCTTATATTGCTTGTTTAGCGCTTTGTTAAGCATAATAAGATGATCCCTCATTTAAATATCAAGATAAGAATGTGTTCTTCCTTTAGTATGCACCGATTATGTTTTTCGCTCCAAGACATCACGTGATGATCGGGTGTTCTTGGATCCTCGACCATACTTGGTGTAAAAGCAGTTACACCGCAAATACTAAGGTTCTAACTTGGCGAGCCTAGCATGTCTGAGACATGGCCTCGGAACCTGAGGCCGAAAGGTTAAGCATGAGTCATATAGTTGATATGATGCCCATTTGATGCTCGCCTTTGAAGCTATCTGAGCTCACGTGATGATCGGACTTGGTGTAGTGGATTTGGTTCATGTAATCACCAAAAGGACACGAGGATGTCGCTTTTGAGTGGGAGTTCATTAAGTAATATAGATTAGTTGAACTCAATCTATCATACATAGTCTAAACTTTACAAATTCTGTTGTAGATGGCACCACCTGCTTTTAATTTCAATGCGTTCATGGAGAAAGAAACTAGCAGCGAGCGGTAGCAACTTTCTTGAATGGGCCATGAATTTGAGGATTCTCCTCTCTGCTGCACAAAAGCAATATGTGCTAGAAGCGCCGTTAGGCCCCACCTTTGATGATGCCTGACGAGGAGAAGAATGTCTATCGACTCGTCGGAGGACCACAACTTAGTTCATTGCGGCATATTGTATGGGCTAGGCGAACTTGAAGCGTTTGAAAGCGGCAATGCTTTTGATACAATGGGTGAGTTGAAAATGATTTTCGACACACATCTTTGCTGTAAAACTACAATGCTTGAGAAAAGTTCTTTAGCTGCATGATGGAAGAGAAACAGCTCCGTTAGTGAGCATGTACTCAAGATGTCGGATTCGCCGATAAGCTTGTGTCCTTGGGAATAACGATTCCCATTGACTTAGGCATCCATCGTGTTCTGCGGTCTACGCCACCTAGCTATAAGAGCCGTGATGAACTATAATATGCAAGGCATGAAGAAGTCTCTCCCGAGCTTACATCGATGCTTAAAAGCTGCGAAGTGGAGATCAAAAGGAACATCAAGTGTTGATGATCAATAGGAACACTGGTTTCAAGAAAGACAAGAAGGAAAAGCGGAAGGGAAGTAAGGCGGCAAGCTGTTGCAGCGCTGAAAAAAACCCGAGTTGGACCTAAGTCGATACCGAGTGCTACTATTGTAAGGGGTAGCCTTTGGGCGCAACTGCCCCAAGTATCTGGCGAGACAAGAAGGCCGGCAAGGCAAACAAAGGTATATATGATATACATGTTATTGATGTGTACTTGACTAGTGCTCATGATAGCACACAGGTATTGATCGGTTCGGTTGCTAATATTTGTAACTTTCGAATCGGGGCTGCGGAAGTGACCGCTAGCAAGGGTGAGGTCAAGATGCGTGTCGGCAATGGATCAAGCGTTGATGTGATCGCCGTCGAAGCTACCTCTCCACTTACCGTCGGGATTAGTCATAAACTTAAATAAATGTTATCTGGTGCACCTTTGAGCATGAACATTATGTCTGGATCATGTTTGATGCAAAGTGGTTATTCATTTAAATCGAGAACAATGGTTGTTCCATTTATATGAATGAAATCTTTTATGGTCATGCACCAATGATGAATGGTTTATTTACATTGGATCTCGATGATAATGTTACACATATTCATAATGTTGATGCTAAAAGTTAAACTTAATGATGATATATCCGCATATATGTAGCTTGCCGTCTAGGTCATATTGGCATTAAGCATGAAGAAGCTCCATTCGGATGGACTTTTGGAATCACTTGATTATGAATCATTTGATACATGTGAGCCATGCCTTATGGGCAAGATGACTAAACGCCGTTTTCGGTTCAATGGAGCAGGCGTGATTTATTAAATCATACATTACGATGTATGTGGTCCAATGAGTGTCGGTAGCGAGGTGGATATCGTTATTTTGTTACTTTCACGGATGATTTGAGTAGATATGGTTATATCTACTTGATGAAACACAAGTCTGAAACCTTTGAAAAGTTCAAGGAATTTCGAATGAAGTGGAAAATCATCGTAATAGAAAGATCAAATTTCTCTGATCGGCCGTGGAGGTGAGTATCTAAATTCTGAGTTTAGCACTCACATGAAAGAGTGTGGAATTGTTTCACAACTCACACCTAGGAACACCACAATGAAATGGTGTGTCGGAGCGTCGTGTCGTACTTTATTAGATATGGTTCGATCTATGATGTCTCAGCGGACTTGCCGTTGTCATTTTGGGGTTATGCACTAAAGCTGCTGCATTCACTTTAAATCGGGCACCATCTAAATCCGTTGAAAAGACACCGTATGAATTGTGGTTTGAAACAAACCTAAGGCATCATTCTTAAAGTTTGGGGTTGCGATGTTTATGTGAAGAAACTTCAACGGATAAACTTCGAACCCAAAGCGGAAAAATCGTCTTCATAGGATACCCTAAAGAAACTATTGGGTATTCCTTCTATCACGAATCGAGGCAAGGTTTTGTTGCCAGAATGGATCCTTTCTAGAGAAAGAGTTTCTCATGAAAGGTGTGAGTAGTCGGAAGGTAGAACTTCGAAGAGGTTGTGGAACCTTCTCTTCAAAGTATGGCGAGTAGCCTTGGCGCGGAAGTTGTTAGGAGTTGGCTCCACTGTTGAAGAGGAACTAATGATAATGATCATGAAACTCGAAAGAGTACTACGAACCTCGCGAGTCAAGCAGGGCGTGCGACTCCGGTATGCGAAATCTGTCATAAATTTCATGGTTGATGAAAATAATGACCTGCGGCGTATGAAGAAGCGATGATGAGCCAGTTCAACAAATGGTTAGAAGCCATGAAATCGAGATGGAATCCATGTATGAAAATCAAGTTTGGAACTTGGTGGAATTACCTCACGGCCGAAAGGCCGTGGAGAACAAATGGATTTTCAAAGGAAAGCGATCTTGATGGTAATGTGACCATCTATAAAGCTCGACTTATGCAAAGGGGTTTCGACAAATTCAAGGAGTTGACTACGATGAGACTTTCTCTCCGTGGCGATGCTAAAGTCGATTAGGATTATGTTAGCAATTCTGCATATTTCGATTATGAAATATGGCGAGATGGATGTCAAAACGCGTTTCTCAATGGTAATATTGAAGAAGAGTTGTATATGATACAACCAAAGGGTTTTGTCGATCCTAAGGATGCTAACAAGGTGTGCAAGCTTCAGCGATCCATCTATGGATTGAAGCAAGCATCACGAAGTTGGAATCTCCGCTTTGATGAGGTGATCAAGAGTTTGGATTTGTCAAACTTATGGAGAAAACTTGTATTTACAAGAAAGTGAGTGGGAGCAATGTGGCATTTACGATATTATATGTGGATGACATATTATTGATCGGAAATGATATAGAACTTTTAAGCAGTGTTAAAGTTATCTAAGCGACAAATTTTCAATGAAGGACCTAGGTGAGCGTCATACATATTAGGCATAAAGATCTATAGAGATAGATCTAGGCGCCTAATAGGGCTATCATAAAGTACATACCTTGATAAGATTTTAAAGAAGTTTAAAATGGGCGGAAGTAAGAAGGGTTCTTACCTATGTTGCAAGGCAAGACATTGAGTAAGACTCAAAGTCCGGCTTGGCGGAAGAAAGAGATAATGGACAAAGTCCCTATGCTTGACCATAGGCTCTATAATGTCGCCATGCTATGTACAAGACCGGATGTAGCACGCTATTAGTTTGACTAGTAGGTACCAATCGGATCGAGTTGAACCTTTGGATAGCGGTCAAGAATATCCTTAAGTACTACGAAGAACTAAGGATATGTTTCTTGTATCTGAGGTGAAGAAGAGCTCGTAAGCTAAGTGTTATGTCGGCTAGCTTTGACACCGATCCGGATGACTCTAAGTCTCAATCCGGATCGTATTTCTCATGAATGGCGGGCGGTTAGTTGGAGGAGCTCCAAACAACTTGTGGTAGCGGGATCAACAACGGAGGCGAATATGTTCTTTGCTTGAGCGGCTCGGAAGCGATTTGGATGAAGGAGTTCATATCCGAACTAGGAGTTGTGGCAAGCGTTGGACCCAATGGTGATCTATTGTGACAACAATGGTGCCATTGCCAATGCCAAAGAGCCAAGGTCTCACAAGCATTCCAAGCATATTAAGCGCGGTTTCACTCCATCCATGAGCATGTCAAGGATGGAGATATAAAATTGTAAAGTACATACGGATCTCAATGTAGCAGATCCGTTGACTAAAACTCTCCCTAGAGCAAAACATGATCAACACGAACTCAATGGGTGTTAGATATATCACTATGTAACTAGATTATTGTCTCTAGTGCAAGTGGGAGGCTGAAGGAATATGCACGAGAGGCAATAATAAATTGTTTATTATGTGTATTCCAAGTATATGATAGATGTTTATTTTGCATGCTATAATTGTATTATCGGAAGCGTTAATACATGTGTGTTTAATAAACAAGCAGAAAGTTCCTAGTTAAGCCTCTCTCATAAACTAGCTCGTTGATTAACAAGATGATCAAGGTTTCACGATCATGGACATTGGATGTTGTTAATAGCGGGATCACAACATTAGTGTAATGATGTGATGAACATTCATCCAGTATAGCATTACGATCAAAGTCATTGAGTTTATATTGCTATAACAACTTACGAAGTGATCCTAATCCTTAGACCATGAGATCATGTCGATCACTAACAGGAAGAGTTTCTTGATAACATCAAGCGTCACACCGTAACGGGGTGATTATAAAGATGGGTTCGAACTAATAAAGTGTTATGTTGAGGCTCATGGATCAAAGTGGAATTTGTTCATCCGATGGCGGATAGATATACTCTGGGCCCTCTCGGTGATATCACATTGATTAGCTTGCAAGCAAGTGATTTGATCACTAGAATGTTATATCAGGAGCGAGAAAAGAGTGCATGTCGATAGCGAGATCAAACTAGGTATGGAATACCGATGATCGAATCTCGGACATGTAATATATCGTGAGACAAAGGGATTAAGATACTAGCGTAAAAGGTTAAGCGATCACAAGAAAGTCATCGTTGAATGTGTAGAGTCGGTATGGGTCTCGAGATCCGCTTCGATTATTGATCGAGAGGGTCTCGATCATATCCGCATTATTCACGAACCGTAGGGTGACACACTTAAGAACACCGACATCCAATTGGAGCAAAAGTTTCATGCGAAAGAATAAACAAAGCGAGGAATTTATTTCACTAGATGCAAAGCAGGTTTTGGGTGAAATTACATAAAGTGGTTATGCATGTGAAATAGAATTCTAGCAAGGGTTATTGTGAATGTTTGTCATTAAAGTAATTGACAAAATTCTGAATAAAATAAAAAGTTTTATTTAATGAGAGTTTGCATTAAATTTGGTGGAAATTTAATGGGATCTTTGAGTGGACTTTTGAGTGGAGGAATTTGGAGGAGTTTTGTGGTGGAGTGTCCACCCACATGAAGAGGGAGGGCAAGGGCAGCCCCCATCGCAGCCCCTTGGGGTTCCCCTCCTCCTATAAAGGCCCCTCCTCTCACTTCTCCTCACACCTCCTCGTGAAGGATCTCTCTCCCCTCTAGAATTTATCCCCATGGTCTCGGACTAGCGAGATACATGTTCCAGGTGGCTATTCGGCAAGAAAGAGTTGTGCTTCAGCTGCATCGCTGGGCGAGGAGGCGGAGGTTGCTCGGTGCCTCGAGCGTGTGTGCGAGCACGGATCTTGCTGATTTGCGGCGCTAGGACTTCCTCTCGATCTTGAGATCGGCAGAGATCGTCTACATCAACCACGAGTTTGGACTCGTTAAACTTTGTCGGTCTTCAAGGGTATGTTCTCTCACGGATATACATCCGCCCGTTGTTTGTATCTAGTATAAATAGATCTTGGTATATAGTTCACATCGTAGGAAAATTTTTGTTTTCTATCTTGCGAACCCTTCAAGTTCCCATCGGTACCATGAGGCTCTGAGGCTGGCATTGCAGACCTGGCGAGTGCGTGAGCGAGGGAAAGCGAAGCCACATCGGCGCCAGACCGTCAAGAACCGATGTTACTCGGCTGCGTTTAACTAAGAAAGGCAGTCGAACGGCGATGTTGGGTCTCTCGGCACCATCAAGGATCTGGCTTTTCAAGTGGAGTACAACTCATTGGCGCACATAGCGACGGCGATGTATGAACAGCGCCACCACGAGTTGTACCAAGACAAATTCAAGCGT
>CP125975.1:1958822-2077518 GCA_030063025.1 Avena longiglumis
CCCTCGTGTTTCGGGCTTCGTCGCGCCTCCTTCCTATTCTCACCGAGTAACGCTGTCAGCCGGCGCGCTTCCCCGCCGACTCTCGCTGGCTCTCCTCCTCGCCTCCATGGCGTCGCCGCTGGTCGGCCTCACCAGCTTAGAGCGTCATTGGTGACCGCCGCTCATTCACCATGCCCTCCACCCGTGCGTTGTCTTCTTCGAGTGTCGCTGTGGGGTGAAAGATGGTGCTTTGTTTGAGGTAGATGTCTAGATAATCGTTAGTGTGGTGAGAGTGGTTATCTGGTAAGATCTCGCATTCTTGGAGATACAACAAGTGTATCTACCGCCAAGATCTACTTCCGTGGCGTCGACCGATGCTCGCAACCGTGGTCGAGTGGGAACCTCAAGATCCGCCTCACGAGACCAACCTCGCGACGCCAAGATCTTCATCTCGAGGACACCGAGACCGTCGACATGAAACCAATAACGCTAAGCACTTCATCCCGAACGCCAAGAATATCATCCGGGACGCTAAAACCGACTTGATGGCGCCCGACAAGATCTTCGCGACTACAAGATCGACACCGACCCAAGCCTCCTCGCAACGCCAAGATCTCCCCGTTATCGGAGAACGATCCCGAGTCCGAGAACGTTTCCAGCCAACTCGACCCCAAACCCGGAACACCAAGTCCGCCACGGACCTCGAACCCCTGAACCTCAAGTCCGTCGAGACCCCCTCAATGTGTGAACCTTTACCTCGATACCCTATTTTATAAATGACATCAACTTGTTGCATATTTAAATGTCATCTCGCATGCATATCATTGGTTTGGGGGCCTTATGCCGATTCACCTAATAATTAAATATGGGGCCCATATGCGGGCAAATCTAGCCTTATATTGGCCTCATTTAAACATGTGTAGCGAACCGGTTCCATCTGTTGTTTTGCTAAACAACATTTAATTTGCGGGGTATCTAAACAACTTGAACCATCTAACTAATTGTCGGGACCCCGGTTCCGCTTAATATTGACCTAATTGCATCACACCTTGCCATGCCATGCATCATACATGCATCATGCCGATCTTCTGCCTTAATCTTAAATATTGCATCCGGTGTTCTTTCTAGTGTTTTGCTTCTTCATGATAAGGCCGTTGAGTTGATGTGAGCTCATCCGATCTTACATCCGAATTCTTCGACAATGTTTTCAAAGAGCATCTCCTCTTTCTACCTATCTTACTTTTATAGTATTTACTTCCCTCTGTTGATCTTTTGCTATCCGTGATGCGATGCTTTAGTTCGTGCACTGTGATATACGTGCAGCCTATATTGCCTTGGACACATCCTATTACCGTTGTTTGGTAGATAGTTGGACTTGCGTCGTAGTCGCTGGCTCAAGTGCGTGTTAGGTCGTCATATGCCAGCTTGCTGATGTATTGCCGCATGTTGATGTTGGAGATGATTCTAGTTTTACTTTCCGTCACTTTAATTTCTGTTTAACAACTAAAATTGAAATAAGCAGAGGCATCGGTGGGTGATAGATAATATTTGGTTTCCGAACGCCCACTTGTGTCCCATAAGACCCCGAGTGCTTGATACCTGTTCCTTGATTTATCGCGCTATCCACATCCGGGAGGTATATGGGACCCCACAGGCGAGCTTGATTCAGTCTTATTTCTTGGGGCCACAAACTAGTTTGAGGTTTTATTTACGATCCTGTACTTATGCCATGCTACTTTCTGTATTTAAATTGTGCGAGGAGCACACTGTACTGTTTTGGATGCGGAGTGATTACGCGGTATCGACAAGCCCAGCCACACTTTCGGGTTCCCGCGCCATGACCATTGGCGCAAACCTTGAGGCCGCCGGAGCTTGCTTACTGCTATGGATTCTACTTAAGGGTGGCCTCAAATATTTACGAATCCTTGTGATTGTTCATCGTGAAAACCTCGTTGGGTTTTGATTTGGTTTTTCCGAGGTTGATCGGCGTGTGTTGCTATTGGTGCACCCCCGGGTAAAACTTTACGAAAGTCGTGTCCGCGGATATGGACGACTTGGAGCCTGATATCTCGATCATAGACAAGCATAACTAAAGTTTCTTGCTATAAATTTGACTTATAATGACTAGTAATCAGCTTCACTATAAGGAATGGCTAATTAATACTGCCCACAATTGCTTGTTTGGATGTCGCTTCCGACCATTGTACTGACTAGTAAGTATGGCAACTTCAACGAATTGGCTGATTAAAGTACCAACAAGCTGGGTTTCGGATTACATCATGCTATCTGAATTTGATTAGTAATTGCTGCAACTACAACGGAATGGTTAATTAAAAGGGCCCACTGCTTATTTTTATCAGGACAATTATCTACACCGGACTAGTAAAGTGTCGCAACTATAACCGAATAAATAAAACTGCCAACTGTGTGAGTTCCTCGGTTGACTTCCTCGTTTGGTCTCGAGGGGGAAACACCAGGATGGGTTTGTTTGGTGTTAGCTTCAGGTTGGATCCGGATAGGTCTATCTTACCCCTCTCTGATATCCGCCAGCTTGTAGTCTCTATAGGTTGTTTAGTGTATCTCGCCGCCGCCACCACCATACCTATGTGGCGGGGACCCCGAATTCTAGCCTCGCTGTCTGGCCTCGATCGACGCTCCTCTTTTCCTTTGCCCTTCGGCACCCTTTTGTTTAAGGTGTTTTGAGATCGACGTTAGTGGTTACCCTTCGGCTTGGCAGGGTTATGGACGCCATTGGTTATTCTTGGGGCTCTTAGCCCATTTGCATCTTGTCCATATTTGGACGCTCTATCGTTTCAAGGTGATTTGGATCTTTGTATATTATATCGTATTCTTGACTCTTGAGTCATTTGTTATATATCTGTTACGTGGGTCCCATCGAGGACTGTTGTGTAATGTTATTACTGTTTTCCACCCGCGAAAGTGCTTGGTGAGCACCTTTGAATCGTTTCTATGCGGGTTTGGCAATTTTGCCCAAACTTGCATAGGTCCGATTCTTAGGGTGTTCTGAGTGGTATCGAGCTCAGCTGCGATACTACAAGTCCAGCCTGTAGGATAACCTAGCTAACGGCCTAAGTAGAGTGTCAAAACTATTTTTGAAAATCGGTTGGATAGTTCTGGATAGGTCTGATTTTACTCCTTACCCTCTGCTGTTCACCTCTTATCTCTACGTGTTTTGAATCCGTTCTCTTCTCTCTCTTCGAGTCCAGGTTTTCTCGTGGTTGGGTTCCGTCGTACCTTCAGGGTTTCGCTATCTCCCTTTTGTAACGGAGGTGCTACGATCATCAATCGACAACTTGTCTGTTGTACCCTGCCTCCAATCTTTTGTTCTTGAGCTCCGTATCCATATGTGTTCCTTGCTGGTCTTCAGTGTCGTTGAGAAACATATGAGAAGGACGAGCTTTGGTGAAGTTGGAGTCGACCTTGAGCACGTGTTGTTCATGCCAATGGAACCATCGCGGAACCTAATCATTGTGTCTTTCATACGATTTCTGCTGGCAACATTCCCTTGTTTCCGAACCTCACTTGTCGAGATCTTCAGTCTAATTCCGAGAGTTGGATGCTTAATTCGCTTATTCGTGTGCAGAGTAATGTTATGAGTGTGGGATGGAGTAGCTACCCTACCACTGCTCTTATCATTCGCTCTTGTACGTCGAATCAGTGGATCCAGCAACTTTACTCCGTCCACGGAAGTTAGGGGTGGCTTTATCTGCGATACCTCTACCTTCGACCTATTGTTTCCGGAGTGTTCTCTCGACGATCAGGAGCAACGATCCTTTGTTGGTGGTGTCGCCGATTTCCAGATGAAGAAGGAACCCTCGTTAGTGGTGTCGCGAGGATCTACACAAAGCGAGAAGAGGGAGAACGCCGACCTTCCTTCCGGTACCATGAGGCGGATCTCGAGGGCGAGATCCATTGTTAGTGGTGTCGAATTGTGGCATCCCGCAAAACCACTACTAGAAAATCGCGTTGAATTTGTGCATTGCATCGTCATCATCATGCATTGTTTGCTAAAACTATGTTTGCAAAGTGTTGTTTTCTAAACGCCCTCTTTATTTTCAAACTTCAAAACCGGGTTTTGAGTTATTTTGTTTGTTGCTATCGGGTTGCAAGCGGCCCGTTTAGAATAAATAAAAATTTAAATTATTTTAATAGGGCGGTCGAGCGGGCGATTGACCCATCGCCCAGGATTTTAAATCGGTCCACCAACCGCCTTCCTAAAACCTAAACCTACGAATTCTACCCACCCAATCTCTCCACATCACCCCCACTATCCTAGGCCACCACCACCTCTCCTCTCCTCCCATCCAACCACAAGCTTCCACGCCACCACCCTCCAACCCCACTCTCACAGCCACAACCTCCCCAGGCCATCCCACAAACACTGCCTTGCGCATGCCTGCCGCCCCACCCACCACAGCCACTCCCCACCGCCCCTTGCAGGACCCACACTGGGCCCCACCCATGACGCTCTCCTCCTCTCTCCCCTTCGTCCACGCCACTTCTCTCTCCCCGGCCACCGCCTCCCTTCTCCTCATGCCACCCTCGGCGCCTCCTCCCTCCGCCGCCCTCCTCCTCCCGTCTGGTTCTCCCGGCCTCCTCTCCTCCCCTCCGGCGCCGCCATCCACCCGACCCTCGAGCTTCCCTCCACCCGAGCCCGTCATCATGACGCCATCCTCTGCAAGGCCGCCGCTGCCGTCCGCCCGTTCCTCCGATCCGCCGCCAAGCCTCCTCCCGCCCGCCCTTCTCTCGCCATTGCCCCGCTCTTCTCCCTCTCGGCTCGGCCCGCCACACACCGCTTCGCCTCCTCTTCCGCCATCGCCTTTGCCACGGCCGCAGGCGTTCTCGACCAGCTCGGCCCGCCTCCGCCTCCGTCGAGCCGGCCACCGAGCTCACCCACCCGGCCACGTGCTCGCCCGGGTCCCGGGCCGCCTCTCTCCGCTGCTGCTCTCCCTCGTAGCTGTCATGACCTCCTCTCCTATCTCACCGAGCAACGCCAACAGCTGTGGCTTCCCGTCGACCTCCGCTGGTCCTCCTCTGCCCCTCCATGGCGCGCCGCTGCCTCACCAGCTAGAGCGCTGGGTGACCCTCTGCCTCGCCGTCACCATGCCCCACCCCTGCTTCGTTGTCTTCTTCGAGTGTCGCTGCAGGTGGGGTAAAAGATGGTGCTGTTTGAGGTGTAGATGTCTAGATAACTGTTAGTGTGGTGAGAGTGGTTATCTCGGTAAGATCTCGGTCGTTACTGGAGATACAACAAGTGTATCTACCGCCAAGATCTACTCGCGCGCGACCGATGCTCGCAACTGGTGGTCGAGTGGGAACCTCAAGATCTGCCTCACGAGACCGAACCCTCGGCACGCCAAGATCTTCATCTCGAGGACACCGAGACCGTCGACATGAAACCAATAACGTCAAGCACTTCATCCCGGAACGTCAAGAATATCATCCCGGACGCCAAGACCGACTTGATGGCGCGGCCCCGACAAGATCTTCGCGACTACAAGATCGACACCGACCCAAGCCCTCCCTCGCGGAACGCCAAGATCTCCCCCGTTATCTGAGAACGATCCCGGAGTCCGAGAACGTTTCCGCCGAACCCTGGACCCCGAACCCCGGAACACCAAGTCCGCCGACCCCTGGACCTCGACCCCGAACCCCCCAGAACCTCAAGTCCGTCGAGACCCCCTCAATGTGTGAACCTTTACCTCGATACCCTATTTTATAAATGACATCAACTTGTTGCATATTTAAATGTCATCTCGCATGCATATCATTGGTTTGGGGGCCTTATGCCGATTCACCTAATAATTAAATATGGGGCCCATATGCGGGCAAATCTAGCCTTATATTGGCCTCATTTAAACATGTGTAGCGAACCGGTTCCATCTGTTGTTTTGCTAAACAACATTTAATTTATGGGTATCTAAACAACTTGAACCATCTAACTAATTGTCGGGACCCCGGTTCCGCTTAATATTGACCTAATTGCATCACACCTTGCCATGCCATGCATCATACATGCATCATGCCGATCTTCTGCCTTAATCTTAAATATTGCATCCGGTGTTCTTTCTAGTGTTTTGCTTCTTCGCGGATAAGGCCGTTGAGTTGATGTGAGCTTTGCCCCGATCTTCTGTCGACCCTTCGACAATGTTTTCAGGCGAGCATCTCCCTCTTTCTACCTATCTTACTTTTATAGTATTTACTTCCCTCCTGTTGATCTTTTGCTATCTGTGATGCGATGCTTTAGTTCCGTACCTGTGATATACCGTGCAGCCTATATTGCCTTGGACACATCCTATTACCTGTTGTTTGGTAGATAGTTGGACTTGCGCGTCGTAGTCGCTGGCTCAAGTCTATGCGTGTCGTCATATGCCACGATTCTTGATGTATTGCCGCATGTTGATGTTGGAGATGATTCTAGTTTTACTTTCCGTCACTTTAATTTCTGTTTAACAACTAAAATTGAAATAAGCGAGGCATCGGTGGGTGATAGATAATATTTGGTTTCGAACGCCCACTTGTGTCCCGAAGACCCCGAGTACTTGATACTGTTCCTTGATTTATCGCGCTATCCACATCCGGAGGTATATGGGACCCCACGAGCGAGCTTGATTGATCTCATTTCTTGGGGCCACAAACTAGTTCGAGGTTTTATTTACGATCCTGTACTTATGCCATGCTACTTTAAATTGTGCGAGGAGCACACTTTGCATCGTTTTGGATGCGGAGTGATTACGCGGTATCGACAAGCCCAGCCACACTTTTGGGTTCCCAAGCTTCTGACCATTGGCGCAAACCTTGAGGCCTCGAGCTTGCTTACTGCTATGGATTCTACTTAAGGGTGGCCCCAAATATTTCTGAATCCTGTGATTGTTCAGTCGTGAAAACCTCGTTGGGTTTTGATTTGGTTTTTCCGAGGTTGATCGAGCGTGTGTTGCTATTGGTGCACCCCGGCCGGGTAAAACTTTCTGAAAGCCGTGTCCGCGGATATGGACGACTTGGAGCACAGTATCTCGATCATAGACAAGCATAACTAAAGTTTACTTCTATAAATTTGACTTATAATGACTAGTAATCAGCTTCACTATAAGGGAATGGCTAATTAATACTGCCCACAATTGCTTGTTTGGATGTCGCTTCCGACCATTGTACCTGACTAGTAAGTATGGCAACTACAACGGAATTGGCTGATTAAAAGTACCAACAACTGCTGGGTTTCGGGATTACATCATGCTATCTGAATTTGATTAGTAATTGCTGCAACTACAACGGAATGGTTAATTAAAAGGGCCCACTGCTTATTTTTATCAGGACAATTATCTACACCGGACTAGTAAAGTGTCGCAACTATAACCGAATAAATAAAGCGCCAACGTGGTGAGTTCCTCGGTTGACTTCCTCGTTTGGTCTCGAGGGGAAACACGGATGGGTTTGTTTGGTGTTAGCTTGAGTTGGATCCGGATAGGTCTATCTTACCCTCTCTCGATATCCGCCATTGTATCGAGTCTCTATAGGTTGTTTAGTGTATCTTTGCCGCCGCCATCCACCATACCTATGTAGGCGAGGACCGCGAATTCTAGCCTCGCTGCATCGCCTCGATCGACGCCTCTTTTTCCTTTGCCCTTTGTCGGCACCCCTTTATTTAAGCAGGTTTTGAGATCGGCGTTAGCGAGGTTACCCTTCCTTGGCCTGGCAGGGTTATGGACGCCATTGGTTATTCTTGAGGCTCTTAGCCCCATTTGCATCTTGTCCGTAGCTGGACGCCTATCGTTTCAAGGTGATTTGGATCTTTGTATATTATATACGTATTCTTGACTCTTGGAGTCGTTATATATATATCTACGTGGGTCCCATCGAGGACTGTTGTGTAATGTTATTACTTCGTTTTCCACCCGCACGAAAGTGCTTGGTGGGCACCTTTGAATCGTTTCTATGCGGGTTTGGCGAATTTTGCCCAAACTTGCATAGGTCCGATTCTTAGGGTGTTACAACTCTAGGGTACCGCGGCCTTGACTGTGCTGATCTTGTATGTGCCAGACTTGATGAAGGACTTGTGAAGCTAAAGGACACAACAACAGGAACCACCTTGACGGAAGAGGCCACGGTGAGGGTCGAGGCGCGGAGGGCGTGGCGCAGAGCCACGGAGGGCGGCAAGTGGTAAGACGGCGGAGGCCTTGAGGCACCGGAGAGGAGAGGGTCGAGGCGGCTCGGCGGGGCAGCTGGAGCTCTCCGAGCAGCGGCGGCCTCGACGGCAGAGGGGCGCCAGGAAGCCGACGCCGAGGTTAGTGGCCGCGGGGAGGAGGAAGGAGGCGCCTTGGGGAGAGGAAGAAAGACCGGAGGAGGGCTTCTGGCGAGGCGGCGGTCGGAGCTTGAGCGGGCGGGAGGCCGGCGGACGGCGCCGAGGAGGCGGCGGCGCGATGCGGTGTAAGCGAGGACGGGAAGCGAGGCGGATGCCGAGAGGCGGGCGAGGTGAGGCCGAGCCGCGAGGGGAGAGAGGGCGGGCGGGCGGTTCTTTGCGATCGGCAGGCGGCAGCGGCTACACGAGGACGGAGAGGAGGCAAGGGAGACGCGGGCTCAGAGGGGGGCGGAAGAGGCGAGCGAGCGGAGGTTGACGCTTGGGGTCATGAGGGGCGACGAGGCGGCGAAGGAGGCGGCTGGGCAGGCTGGCGCCGGGAGGCGGGAGAGCAGTGAGGACGTGGGCAGTGAGGAGGGAGGAGGGAGCGGCCGGGGTCACGGAGATGAGGGAGGAAGAGGGAGGCAGGGGTCCGTGGGGGTGGGCAGGCGTGGGGTCGGTGGTGGGACCGGGGTCGAGGGAGAGGTGAGGGAGTCGGTGTGGGGAGGTGGGAGGCTGGGTGTGTGTGTTGGGGGTGGGCCCGGGGAGAGGGAGTAGGAGGGGAGTGTGTGGGTGTGGGGCGAGAGGAGAGAGGGGGGGTGAGAGAGAGGATTGGTGAGGTGGCGGTGGGTGAGATGAGGTGGAGGGAAAGGGAGGTGGCAGCTGGGGTTGGTGGGTAGACTAGGATTGGGTGAATTTAGGACTAGAAATTTTAGACTAGGGTTTCTTTTATTTTAACAATAAATTTTGTAATTGGTTCTAGATAAATGAAAGATCCTGGATGACGATTTGGATTTGAAAATAGAGGAGGGCTAGTTTAGAAAATAACATAGTCTTTCTAAATAGTTTTTAGGCAAAATAATATGCATGATGATGACGATGCTCAAATGCAATGTGGCATGATGACATGAGCATGCAGTCCGCGATGCAATGCACAAAACAACGCGATTTTCTAGTAGTGGTTTTGCGGGATGCCACAACAACCACCCGAGCCTCCTACAGAGAAGGGTTCGGAGCAGCACCCTCGGAGATGGCCACCGTCTGAGGAGGAGGAGGAGCAACCTTCGACTCTCCCATCATCTCCTGAGCGACATCGCTGAAGGATCCATCAGAAGAGTGGCTACAAAATAAAAAAAATTAGACAAGCACAAGCACAAAAACAAAAAAGGAGACAAAGCAATGGTAGATGCTTACGAGTCGAAATCGCTCAAGTCGAAGACAGGAGGGGCCCTCCTGCCTTTCTTTTATTCCTTCTTCTCTTCTTTCTTCTCTTCCTTCTTAACGGCCATGCAAGGCTACAGCCCTTGACGGCACGGCCAGTGGAGAAGAAGAGCCACCATGACCCCAGTGGCGCTCAAGGCATAGCGGGTTCCTAGGGGTCGGTGCAGTCGAAGCATCCGACGACTCGCTCGAGCTCCGCATCCGCTTTCGAGTCTGCTCCTCGCTAGACTCAAAAGTTTCTTCCACTGGCGATCGCACCGAGGGAAGCTCAGACATGGAATCCACTACCTCATTGTCCGGTGCATCCGGAAACAGTTCGGGTAATGGAGGCGACATGCCTGGTACCTTGAACTCCTGCACAAAAGAAGCAAACTTTCATAATACATGAAAGTGCAAGAAAAAACACAGTAAAAAAAAGCGCCACGCGCACGCCCTGGATCTACACCTGTGGAACCGGACGAGAGGCGGCGAATGGAGGAGTCAGCGATTTCCCCGGAAGATCCTCTCCAGCCTTGTACTTCAGCAGCGACCGAAGAATACTGTCAAGATCCCCCCTGGAGAACTCTTCAGCCAAAACCCTAGTCGGATCGTGGCGACCAGAATAAAGGAACATCGGGTGCGCCTTCGAGCGGTTGCACCCGACGTTTGAGGAAAGTGCGGATGATATCCACACCGTTCACCTCTTTATCCGGAATCAACTGAAGATCCTCCACCTGACGATAGAGCCCCTCTATCTCCGCCACCTCGCCATCCAAGATATGGTTCTTCCAGGACCTTTTCGGCTCGATTTTCTGGGAGGGGTCAAAAGGAGCTAGACCAAAGTTCTGCCCAGCCGTTGTGGAGTCGCGGATGTAAAACCATTGCCTCCACTAGTACTGGACAGATTCAGACATAGAAAAGGAGAAGAAGAGAAAATTGGATCTAAGGGAAATGATGCAGCCGCCAATGGGATAAACGCCATCGGAGCCAGATTGCCTCTTCACGGAATAGAGCCTCCGGAAGAGGCCAAAGTGCGGCTCGATACCGAGCCAACACTCGCAAAATGTGATAAAGCAAGCGATATGAAGAAGAGAGTTCGGTGAAATATGATGAAGCTGGATGCCATAAAGGAAAAGCAACCCACGGAGAAAATCGTGGATCGGGAAAGAAAGTCCCCGAAGGACAAAAGCGATGAACATGACCCGAAACCCAGCGGGAGGATGGGGAATTACCTCATCGCCGGGAACTCTGACGGCCTCCTTATCCTGCGGGATCAGACCCCGCTCACACAGCTTGCGGAGGTCACCCTCGCGAGTCTCTGATCGCCGCCATCCACCATCGGTGACGCGAGTGGGGCGGAACCCTTCTTGCCACCGGCGGTAGCACTGGTACCAACTGCGGTGGAGGCCTTCTTGGACTTCCCCATCGCAGTGCGGCGGTGGTGATGATGAGCACGCAGAAACAAGGAAGGAAAAGTTCGAAGAATTCCAACGCACGGAGAGAAAGCTAAAAGAAGATGGGAGCAGTGAAACAAGAATGGCTGTGGTGAAAAACAAACTCACTTTTCCATAATGATTATAAGGACGAAGACGATGCACGACGACCGTTCATCGGGAAGACCTAGAGCCAACATCAAGATCTGACCGTCCACGTGTCAGTACATCAGCGAACTGTCGCTAACACGCCATCTACTACGCACGGAAATCGAGGCGACGCCGTAATTATCTCCACACCGCGCGTGACCAGTCAACTCAAAGTCAGAAGGTGGGACCCATGTTCGTCTAGTCACGTCATCTCTGGCGCCGCAGACGCTTGAGGTCACCGATCGTCAGCACTGACGTCATCAAAGCTATACTAGCAACGGTTACAATTCTTCGGCTACACAGCTAAAAGTACTCACTCGAATCTACGATTCGACTAATTACTTGGGGGCTACTTCTATCAGGAGCGCTTGCCGCGCACCCAAATTAAAATCTACAGTTTGAGTCCTATGTCGAGTTACGTACTCGGGGGCTACTCCCATAGGGAAGATGGATTCAAGCATCCGAAAAATTTGTGTCCTACGGACCTCAAAGTTGACAAAGACTGAATTAAAGTCTCTGCTCGAGTCTGCGACTCGAACAGACACTCGGGGGCTACTCCCATAGGGAGCGTTGGTCGCGTACCCTATGAATCTTCGACTGCGATCCTTCGGATCGGTATGTAAAAAAACTTTTTTTTGCAACTCTGCCCCAATTAACACCGAGCGAGCGACGTCCTCCTTGGCCACCCGAAACACCTCCGCGGTGATAAACATTCGGATGCTGTGTCTGCGACATAAAGATAAGACCTATAGATATCATCTGACAGCCTGCCAACGCACATGACTGCGCTCTGCTAGTGAGAATACATGCCAGCAAGCGCGATGAAAAATCCCGATGGACGCGTTGGGTACATCGTTTAAAAATCACTGGAATTTCACTCATGTAAGTCCTCCGCGGCCTGAGTCGAATTACGCCAGCATATGTTCCGGGTTCGAGTCGAGGGACTCGAACCTGAAGAAGATCATGTTGTTTTGTCCTAAGACAGTTAACTGATCCTGATCTATCGGGAGAGTCAGGCACACGCATCAACAATCCCTACGCACTCAAACCATTCTCTGGACAAACGGAGATAGCTGTACCCGAAAGATTGAAGAGTCCTCAGCCGAATCTACTATTCCATTGAACACCTAGAGGCTACTGACATGGTTATACCCTACGGGTACACGACCTTAGCATACCTAGTCCAGCCCAAGGAATGCCCACGAGAAAACATGCGCCAGCCCATGAAGATTTTCGGGTGGCCAGGGCCCATGACGCCTTCGGATCCTTGGAGAACAAGACTAGAGTAGATATAATATTCAAAGGGGCAAACCATAAAACCTGTAACCGACTCGATCTGTGCCTGTGACCTTCCTAACTCTATATAAAGGCTAGGAGGGCACAACGAGGAGGGCACTTCGCATACCACCGCATACGCACTTCCCTGCCAGATTGCATCTGCGTACCCCTATACTTTTCGGTTCCGTCGTAATCAAGGGCAGACAAGCAGGAGTAGGGTTTTCCCTCCGGGGGTCTGAACCTAGGTAAACCCCGTGTCCCCGTGTTGCTTGTTTGCTAACCGTTCCGCGATCTTCAGCATCCCCATCTTCTCCAAAACCCAAGCTCATAACAATGAGCATTGACGAGATTAAACCTCGTCAGCTGGTTGCTCTACTTTTTCTACAATGTGTTCTCCTGTTGTGTTTTATGTGATTTGCGGTTACTTATTTTGTCTGACCAAAATACGGATTCTACTTCTTTCAAGGTTTCACATTCTTTTTTTATGTGTCAGATGGCGAAGTTACCAAAGTTCAAGTGAAAGATTGCATCGCTAATGAACAGAACAGATGCATTCGCGTGAATATACCGGGTTTGGCAGCATTGAGGCTTTAATAAGCATGGTGACATTCTTAGCCACCAAATTGTAGTGCCGGATGAATTTAGGTGTCATTTTAATACGATCTTCATGAGACATGATAGGAGGAATTGGAGTACATGTGTTCTAAATTTACTTCATTCTATGGACAAGAAACTATGAACTGTATTTGTTTACAGTGGAAAGTGTTCATCTGAATGTCATATTTGCATGGAATCCAATTTTGGTATAATCATGAACTCATTATAGAGATTGTTTACGAAGAGATCTATGGTCTTGCTCTCCTGCCCCAGCTCCCACGGTATGGTGTAAAGTACAAATTCAGAGTGTTGTTAGGTTTCTTGGTTTCCTGCTTCTTAAGGGTGATGGAATCAAGTGATTGACTAGGGTGGCCTAATTACATTTCGGTTTCTGCAACTCCATGGTTGAATCCATGTGCGTGGGTTTTGTCCTATTACCTAAAATTATTTTTTAGATAAGTGATTGTAATTTGACATGACATATTTCATGATAAAAATATATGCATCTTTTAATGGCGTCATAGTGGCTAATCTTATGCCGGAAAAATGGGTGATTCTCTTTGATGACCACAAGTTCAGCTCATGAGTACTCTTCTGTTAAACCACATGAAAGCTTTGCCGTGAGATGTGATCATTTCTACTCTCTCCGTTTTAAAATATAAGATGTTTTAGGTTTGTGAATATAATGTAACTAGACTTGTTTTAGTGTGTAGATTCACTTCAAACATGAGTGAACCTATATACTAAAAGTAGTCTAGGTACATTTGCTTCACAAAGCTAAAACATCTTATATTTTGAAACAGAGGGAGTAGCATGAAAGGCAAGGACATTACCCACAACCGAAATCATTGGTGAATCAACCATATGGCCATGCAGTGACCAAACAGATGCAGGCAGCGCGGCGAAGCACGCATGTTTGTCTAGTAACATGTATTTTTGTTGTCAATTAAATTACAACCGACCATGCCCACTAACAAGCTTAAGAGTCATTCCTAAACAATTGTAATTTTTGAACAGATTCTACCATCTTCCAATTTTAGTTCATGAAGAGTAAAATGCAGGAAGACACAAAATAGTGGGTCAACGTAATAAAATCATCGACTACTAGGGATTTCTCCAGAAGGTTTTTGGTGCGAGGTGTGACAAATACCACAAATTTACAAAATCGGGTCAAATGACATAGGTTATGACAAATGGGGCCCACATTTACGGTCCAAGTCAGATCCACCTAGAGCGGGCCGGTGTTGGACCTAATCGAAGAAGTGCATGTGAAGTAGACCATATAAAAAGAATTCATAATTTTAAATCCTAGGAACCAAACAAGCTCCGTAGGAGAATGAAACGTAGATCTCGCCCTGGCCAGAGATTTGGGTATCGCCCGGGGTGCAAGGACGGATTCAAGTTTTTTTTTGTTTTTGGCAAGAATATATGAAGGCCAGCAGAAACAACAATGTTACTTGGGTTTGGGCCAGACTTGAAGATGCAGCCCACTTATACGTATTCGGACGACCAGGCCTGAGATTTTGGGTTGTGCAGAGTGCTAAGTTAATCTGCTTTTCTTTGTATAAGGACATGCGATTTGAAAATCATATGTGGCGAGTCGCATTTTGCTTTAAGACAAAAAAAAATCTGATGTTACGATTTTGTTTGATTGTCTATTCAACATTTGTTGTGTTTTCCTACATAATTAAATAAAATTTCCCTACATTTTATATTATACTTGTCAAAATAAAATAAAAAACTCGCAAGCTTGACATAGCGTTGGTGAGACAAGGTAAGAGAAAGTACAACTGGGAATCTGGGATCCCCAGGATTAATTAACTAATGTTAGCGTGGTGATATCCACTTGTCTATTCGACGGTCAGTTGTACAACACACACGCTCCAGGAGGCCGTCGTTGGTTACAGCAGGAAGAACTGCGAGTAGAGGAGCTCGCGGATCTTGTAGTAGTCCTCGCACAGCGGTCCCTCGATCACGATCTGCTGAGAACCCGTGCTGCCCTGCAATGCAATGCACCACCGTGTGCGCGTAAGATACTACATGACCCAAGTTTTGCGAGAACATTGTGGCTGATCGAAACTGCCGCTAAATGTATATGGCAGTTCAGGTGCCTAGTTACCTTCTGGTTGGAATCGCCGATCTTGCGCACCGTGATGTACTCGCCGCACCGTAGAGCGCCCCCGGCAAACTCAACCTGGAAGGAAGTGTCTTATCAGCGCTACATTTCAGTTGTTTCAGAGAGTAAAACCAGCAGATGCCGGTTTGATGCACATTGTAAAACCGAAACGTGAAGGACAGGATGACCAAGGCAATGCAATATCATAAATTCACCAAGAACAGAGGCCTACCTGTAAACCTTTGTTTGCTAGGAACTGCTTGAAATCGGCCAGTTTCAGATCACCCACAAGGACTGACTTGTGGGCTGATGGAGTTGATGAGGGCGGTAGCAAGGTAAGCTTCTCATCCACTTTCCCAACTTCTGCATCGACCCACGCAATCTCATGCTCGCCCAACTGTAGATAGTGAGGTAGTGTCAGAGCCAGTGCTTCCTTATTTAACAACTCATAGTAGAGTAAATGGACAATAAATCAAAGAATAACCAAATGAAAACATATGGACAAACACTATGGTTAACTGGTTTAGAACAGGTGGTTTCTTGAGGTCACTTGTCAGGTTCCTGGCATGGATGGTTCATGGTTGATGAGATAAACTAAATTAACACCGAGGGAATCAAATAAAGCTCATACCTTCTTAGAAATGACATTGCTCATCAACTTCTCCGAAAGTTGTACCTGAAAATTCATAATAGCACAGATAGTACGAAATTAGCAAGTCTGTGTACGTACATATATGATGATTGGTCACAATCTTACATTAGCCTACTTGTTTAAATAAACAATGGCATATACAAAAAGTTCCTGTTTCTGCCTAATATTGAGCATCATGATGGTGCAGTGACTTCAGTAATTGGCAAAGCTTATTACACACTAATATGGAGTATCGTGATGGTGGGTGCAGTGACTTAGGATGTAAGAATTAATACACCAGTACCCGAGGGAATTTACTTTCCTGATCTCCTAAGTAGAGCTCTACTACGGAAGAGTTTGTCAGTTAACCAACTAACCTTGTAAGCACACAAATCTGATGTTACATCAATCGTTTCTTCTATCTGAGGAGCATACACGTGCAAGTCAGAGTTCTTTGCACAATGCATTTTTAAATGTTCGGTGGCTTCTGCTGATCCATGAACCAAAACCTGGAAAAATTCGAGAAGAGATTCAGGATGTGCTACAGATTTCCATGTGCAGCACAAGTATTGACAACAAGCACTGCAACTGCAGGTCACTGATGTCACACGTGGTAAATAAAAAAAAAAGAGTCATCAGAATATTTATCCACATAAAGTCTATGGTGTTGGTGGCATGTCCACCTTCAAGTGGATAAATATTGCAAACGTTAGATTCACATGATCTTACTAGCTTCGTATTCAATAATGCAAGTGCTTCAGAACATAGGGTTGGAGAGAATTCTGAATTATCAGTAATTATGAAAAGGATAAAAAAATGGGCGAACAAAGATACCCAAAAGGGAGCAAATGATTCAAAATTGTAAAATCAAAGCCATGCACACTAAAGATACGATGTTCAAACTAACAACACGTACAAGTTTCAGTGGGGCCACATGAGCAATAACCGATTTTACGGAACGACCATCAGACCGACCCTCAAAGTCCATATATGCCAATGAGCACTTCACTTGCACCTGAAAAATGAAAAATAGGTGTGAACAGATGTAAAAGTTCAATCTGGATAGATGTACAGCCATCACTTTTATATCGATGCAGAGACTAAATAAAAGAGACAGAAAAGAACTTACAGTCATCTCGTTTGAAATAACTTTTGATGGTGCTGAATCAAGAAGCAGGCGTGCGGAGCCCTCATCAAGCTTACCATCCATACCATCTCCAGCACCCTGAAAGACAACATACGCTTAATAACCTAGAGTACACGCAACTATGTACGACCATTTCATATTAAGTAAAAACAAATGAGCACCCATGAAGATGTAAGGAAGTTCCATGTGTTCTCCACTTATCAATTGAAGCTTGCGGTTTCCAATAAGGAAAACAGAGTCTCCAAAGAAATGATTGCAACACAACAATCATACGTGACAGGCATGCAACTGAGTAACAATGAATTAAAACACATACTGAGTATTCAAAAGGAACAGCGAGTGCATATAAGAGAACTTACGAGCATCAAATTATTATCCATTTCATCTTGTTTCATCATATAATCATCGGGATTGATAACCTCACCGAAGTCATCCCAGTCAGCAGTATTTTCGAAGAAAGGAAACATAGGAGCGACACTGGTCGCCGGAGGGACAAATCCATCAATTAGAATATCCACATTCCCACCAACATTTGAGCCAGCTGATGGAACCAGAAAGAAAAAAAGGGCAGTTAACTACATACAACATATTACATCAGAGTCAGATAGTAATAAGACTTAAACACGAGATCAGTTCGGAGAAACTAGATGGACCATTATATGTTACCATTGATTTTCTGTTTCGGTATAGTTAACAAGAATAAAACATGGATACTGAACTACATGTCTGCATCAGGTCAACACACAAGACAAGCAGAAAAGGACCAGAAGTAGAATAGTCATAAAAACAGTCAGAGACAGACATTAGAAGAACTGGAACTGGTTATCTGGAGACACATAATATTTTGAACTTATACTATGCAATTGTAAATGTGATAGGATCAGGTAACAAAGATCAAGTATGTTCCGCAAAAGTGTGTAGGCATCTTATACCATTGGATCATCGAGAAAAGTAAATCATATACCGTTGGATAATTTACGAGACGAGCTTGCATCGACGACCAAGGGATCAGTAGCCTTTGCATTTGATCCATGAGAAGCCTTTAGCTCCTCCTCCTTGCTGAGGCTGGCCTTTAGAGCTTCTTCCTTTTTTATCCGTTCTTGTTCCTCTTCATAAGCTTTCAGCTCATCACCAACTAAAGGAATTCGCTTGCTCATAGTGACCTTCACAGCTTTGGGGGGTGGATCCACTTGAAGCATGCGAGCAAGTGTCCCAAACTGGAAGGGGAATATTTTGTAATCAGAAATTTGTAACAACATAAACATGCAATGGTATAGAATTCAGCTACTAAATCAAAATAAGGAAGACGTCTGGTCACTCTTCAGTCAAATCTATACAACATGGTGGCAGCGATGATGGTAAATTTTATGGCAGTGCGGCTTTATAATCTTTTTTATTATTTTTCACCAGTAATAAAAGATCCATTCAGCAATTTATTCCTTGTACCACATCTGGCTCATGCTCTTTCGGTTTTAAACAACAAAGAAAAATCTGTTAAAAATAAGTGTGAACAAGTCTTCAAGACATACAATTTGTTTATAGCTCCGAAGCTAGATCTTTTCATCTTTAAAGTCATTTAAGTTACTATGAAAACATATTTTAAGGTGGCTACTGATAATATGTAAAGATTGAAGAAAAGTGTGACCCATTTGGAGAGGCTGCACACATGGATGTACCTGTCCCTTCTCGGTAAAAAGCACTAGATTTTTTGCTTCGTTTGCCATCTCAACAAATAAGTCATGAGAAAAGCCAACTTCCAAACTTGCCATGGACGCTAGAACCACCTGTTAAATATCTGTTAACTCCAAATGTACAAATTACGTTACACATATTATATATATTTGTTACTCTGACCTTTGGAGCATCTCCTAATTTCTCTAGCTCTTCTTTGTTAATTATCAGAGAGACATATCTGCAACATCAAAAGGACAAAAGTTATTAACAATAACAAAAGAATCACACAAACAACTGGGCATATAACCTAGAAAATATATTTAGAATGGCTCTGATAATAGTATTCTAAGAACAGACTAACTCAAAAGTGACAACATATGTGTGAATCCACTAGGAGCCACTGAGGGGAAGCATGTCATCATGGCAAATGTTATACCTTAATAAAAAGGCATTATCTCTAGTGTGCTCAAAAGACTTTGAGATTGAATCACTCATCCACTCAAGAAAACTCTTGACAAAATCAACAGTACTCGTAGAAACATTTGTCAGAAAATAGATAGGATAGACCAAGTGTCGTTGAGCCCAGAACTGCAATGCATGAAGATAAGAGGTTAGCATATCAGTAGTGCGACAGGATGAAGAGTACGATGGTAATAAAATCATGATTTCACCTGCTCCATTATTAAAAGAAGTTCTAGCACTCTACCAGCTGTATCAACAGGCAGTAACACACTACCACCACTTGATAGAACTTTCACCATTGAATCTGCATAAAACAGGGTGACACTTCAACCAATAGGTTTTGACACGTAATGCAAGTAAAATAACCCGCAAACAAGTAATGATTTGGTAGCTAGTCCAGCGCTGTACCAATGAAATCTTGATCCTGCTGCCTTTTGTAGACCTGATTGTTCAAGGCATTGTAAGCATCAGTAATCAAAACAGCTGGCCGCATAAAAGATCCAAGGACAGTACCATTCAAATGCCTGAAAAGGCAGTGTTAGTTATTTAAGCTAATAAAGAGTGCAATATCTGTACAGGACAAACACAGCAGAGGATCTAACTTCTCTTTTCGGTGGTTGAAGTCAACAGCATAGACGACGTCCTCCCCATCTTTGGTTATCTTCCATACTGTACCCCCCAAAAGATGCCCAGACACATGTGGCGTAATAACTATTCCTTCACCTTTATCTGCCCAGAACGGTTATTGAGGGAATGCAATTAAGCATACCAAAATGGTGTACATCAACATGGTCCTTACTAACCGTTAAGAAGGTGATTTTGTGAGTACTTCAGTCTCACAACATTCTGGAATGCAGCATCAACATCATCCAAAGTAAACAAGTCAAAGTCTGCAACTTGCTGCAAAAGAGACATTAAAAATGGTAAGAAAGTCCTCCATGAACAATGAAGAGCAACAAATGACAATTGAGGCGAATGTTTATTTGGTCCCACACAAACACACAAGGAGGATATGTGAACTGGAAATGCATCTGGTTAGACAAGTACAAGAAATTATGAATTACAACAATGGGCGCTAAGGAAGCTTACCCATCGAGATAGAAAGTAGTCATACATGGTCAGAAGGCCAAGCCTAAACACAGGTTCTGTCGCATATACTGGTGCAGACAATCCAAGATGTTTCATAGCATAGGGCAAAGCTCCTAGATGCATCATATCAGGATGAGACAGAAGAACAGCATCTACTGTCGGCGCAACCCTGAAACATACAAAGCATATAAGAATGCTACTTCGCAATGCGATACCAGTGTTTTGCCATGTGCGGACATTTTTAAAAGCATATAGGAAAATTCAACTTGACTGTGGTATATAAAACTAACGAAACAATTGCTACTATATACCTGTAATATCCCTTTAGCAGTCAAGACAAAACGAACAAAACGAATTTCTCCGCTTAGAGAAATCAAGTATAAGAATAACGGACTGAGAGCACAGGCCAGAGGTTATCTATCGAGCTTATGACTAGCAGAGCTAAAGGCAGGGAGGCCAATTTTCCATGTAATTGCCTGAAGGTACATATTCACCAGCTAAGCAAACCCAAGCAAGTTACAAAGGTTGCTTGCATAACCACGCGAAACGATCAGAGCAAAGTCAGAAAAACATGCATGTAACTGCAACCTCTTACAGGAAACAAACACGAACTACAGAGCACATAATCACCATGTATGTATACTACGGCAACCTGGGCTACATTTTTGGCACCAAAATTCATACATAACACACAGACATTCATTGAAATGACCACAAATTCATACGCACTGGCACAGCTACATATATGATTCAGTTCAAAAGATGTCAGCCACTGCAGCAAGCAAAACCCTAAGAAATGCAAAGCCACTATATATCCTTTTTTGTCGGGCAGGCTCCAAGCAACCGTTGCCCTCCCCTCCCCACCAATGCAGGCAATTGACCGAGCAGGTGGTGCGCACGGCTGTGCATGTGGCGCCCTAGCTGGCGCAATTTGTCGAGCAGGTGGCGGGCGTCCGGCGAGGCGACTGACCAAAGCAGCGAGCAAGCACGCGCTGAGGCAACCGAGTGGACGAGCAAGCTCGCGGGGGACGGAATGGCTGAAGGCGAAGCTCGCGGGGAGCGGTGGTGGGCAGGGTACCTTGCGAGGGGCTGGAGGAGGGCGGGGTCGCAGTGGTCGGTCCAGCCGCAGTCGAGGAGGAAGCGGAAGTCGTCGACGACGAGCAGGTAGCAGAGCGGCCCCTCCCCGTAGGCGCCACTCAGCGGCGTCACCTGCACCGACGTCCCCATCTGGTCCCGCTTGGCCGGCGGCGGCGGGAGGCGACGGCGACGGCGACGGCGAGGTGGAGGTCGGGCGGGTTTGATTGAAGTTGGGAACCAGGGCCAGCAGCGTAGGCCGCTCTTTTTTTTTTGAGTGGAAGCAGCGTAGGCCGCTCGAGATGGAGGGAGGTGCGTGAATGGAACTGGGCTGGGCTGGGCGTGGCGATTCGGCCCATAAGGCTCCAGCAAATGCCGTTGCAATTTCATCTCAGAAACTTAAACTTGAAGTTTGTTTGAATTTAGGGCACAAACTTGCTTCCTTCATCAAAAGTAAAAAACCTAAGCCTGTGCAATGCCGTATTGACCGGTTTGTGCGATTTGTGCTAGTATAAAGTTTTGTACTATCTTCAAAGTTGAGATTGGGCTTGTGAATGAGATTGTACTATAGAGTTTTGGCTGGTTTGAGCAGTTTGGACGAGTGTCAGATTTTGCATACCCTTACTCCTCCTCCTCAAACAGGTCATTTCATGTCCTATGTGTCATGGGCAGGGCCATCAGGCCTATCTTCTGGCCAGTCTAGTACATGGATCGTTGCTTTTCTTTTCCTTTGTTTAGCGGAAAAGTGTCTTAGGCTCTCTGGCTCTGGTGCTCCCTTCATTAAAAAATATAAAAAAAAAATTAGTAAAAGATTTTCAAACAAATCTAAAGTTAGTTCTGGACATATATATAGCGAATGATGTATCCTACACCCATGCAGAACCGCAACCCGGATTTTTGTGTATTCTAGACTACACCAAAATGACAAAAATCGTATAGAATTTGGAGATTTGAAAATTTGCAAACTCATCTTTGTCATTTTTGTGGAGCTTTGAATACAAAATATTTGAAATTAATATTTTACACATTTTGGGGATACATCATCGTCTACATCCGCATTTTTTCCTTGTTTTTTTAACTCACAAATATCTTTTTTGTTTTTAAAATAATAAGATCACTAGAGATTGGGAGCCAAATATTCTCCGCTCAATTTTTTTTTTGTGAATGCGCTCATCGTTTATCCACTACATAAAAATACACACTATCAATACCACTCTCTATGCAAGCCAAATGAAGGATTAAATTCACGCCAGGATCGCGGATAAAAAACAAAAAAAAAGCGTTCCTACTCGCAGCAATAACATGAAATCCACCAAATCTGGCTCCAGCAAGTAGCCACACGATCTTATCGCTAAACGAGCCGGTGCGAATTTGATGGCGTGTCTTTCGAAACAGCCCAGTCCCGGTTCAACATCTCCATGCTCTAGTCTGCCTCTTTTTAGCTCTGGTTCGGCTCCTTTTCCAGCTTCGCTCCGGTGTACGGCCAAACGAAGAGGGGGTTGGCCCTTACTCTCTCTCTCTTTGTGTGTGTGTGCGCGCGCGTGCTGCGAATTGCCTCTACGGGTGTTCAGACGTACATGTGGAGAGAAACACCGACGAGATGCTAGTCTCCACTCGACACGGTGGGGACTAATAAGAAGGAAAGACCGATGGCTTTGCACCCTCTTCCTTACTTGGATGCCTTGAGCCGTCAGCATATAGGGAGGCGGTAGTGGACGCGGGCTAGGCTGCCCGATCCCGAAGCCCTATCAGTAGATCTCCACCTACTCCTCTCATGTCAGAATATTCATTACGTCGGTCCTCGCACTGGAATCCAACTCGTCTAGCTCCTCACCGTTAAGTGTGTGACCCCCACAAGCTAGTAATGAAATGGACATAGCTCGAGTCGCCACTCTTTCTGAGTCACACTCCAAACTGCAGTCGACAACGGCCTCTAACAAGGCATGCTGACTCTCATACACTATGTAGTCATTACACTTGCCTTTCTCAATATGCTTGCTGGTCAATTTCCTTTTCCTCACGATACTGATGCTAGCTTACATGTGAGTCGGTGTCATAACCCGTGTAGCAAAGCATATCTTCTCATCCTAGTTTTTGTGTGACTAACACTTAGTCTCAGCGGCTCGGTTAACATTTAGGGGATGTTTGTTTATGCTTTTGACCACTTCTCCACTAGAAAAAGGCAAAAAAAAAATGAAACAAACGGGCAGCTGTGCGTTGGGCTTTTGCTAAAGTACTTCCAAAGCACATCTGGGGGTGCTTCCCGTATCTGCGGGCGAAACTTTTTTTATTTGGATATGTTGATCACCTAATTTACAACAAAATGCCACCCGAACTCGATCCCGTACCGACCCGATTCCCAGGAAAAAAGCGCTCCACGCCCCCACACCCTCGTACGCGAGTCCTCCCTCATGCGATAGGATAGGGTTTCTCTCGCCAGCTCCGCCACCCCCCACGCCCCCGTACGCACCCCTCCTCTCGCCACCGCCACCGCCAGCTCGGGTCCTCCTCCCTGTCGCCCGCCGCCCGCCTTCCTCCTCCCCTCCGTCCTCCTCCCTGCCTCCTCCCCACCAACCACTTATCCATGCCGCCAGCGGCCTCCCTCCTTCCCGCCACCCTCCTCCCTGCCTCCTCCTTGCCGCCAGCGGCCTCCCTCCTCCCCGATGCTCTCCTCCCTGCGGCGGGACCTCCTTCTTGCAGCCAAGACCGCCTACCTCGTCTGATTGCATAGGTGAGTCCACTGTTCTATGAATATGATGTGGGATGCGGTATATTTATCAAATTTCTTGATGTGTGATGTGGTACTGATACGTCGGAAACATATCTATAATTTTTGATGCTCCATGCTTGTTTAGTATCTACTTTGCTTTGCTTTGTCTACACTTTGAGGTGATTTTTACATGTTTTCTGGTACTAACCTATTAACAAGTTGTCACAGTACCAGTTGCCTGTTTTCTGCTGTTTTTGGTTCTAGAAAAGTTAGTAAAGAAATATTCTCGAAATTGGACGGGACAAACGTCAAAGTCAATTACTTTCCGTGGGGAACAAGAAGTCCAAATGGGACACGGAGAAGCGGGCCAGGGTAGCCAGACCCCCCCTAGGCGTGGCCAGGGGCGGGCCCGCGCCTAGGAGGGGTGTGACCCCTCTGGCCGCCTCCTCGGCCTCTCCCTTCGCCTATAAGAAGCCCCTGATGCAGAAACCCTAAGAACCCGATCAAATGTCCACGAAACCGTCTGTAGCCGCCGCCACCATCGTCCCTAGATCGGGAGGATCTGAAGTTCTTCCCGGCACCCTACCGGAGGGGAGATCATCCCGGAGGCCTTCTCTCCGGTATGATGCGCGAGTAGTTCCACCTTAGACTATGGGTCCATGTAGTAGCTAGATGGTTGTATCTTCTCCTTTGTGCTTTTATGTATAGATCTTGTGAGCTCCGTTCATGATCAAGATCTAATCTATTTGTAATCATGCATGTTGTATTTGCGGGGATCCGATGGATATTGAGATTATTATGTTGGTTTGATTAATGGTTTTGTCTTTATGATTCTATCATGTCTGTGTTGTTTGTGATCTTGCATGCTCTTTGTTGTTAGTAGCTATCTTGTCCAAGTAGTTGCTAGTGACTCCAAGAGGGAGTATTTATGCTCGATCGTGGGTTCATGCCTCTAGTTTCCAAGGGAAGTGACAATAATCTCTTCGGTTATAGATGTGTTGTTGCTACTAGGAAGAAAACAACGGTCTCTTGTTCATGGAACATGTGGACTGTTTACCTTACACACTTTTCTTAAAGAAATTTGCTGCTGCTTGCAACTTAATACTGGAGGGGGTTTGGATGATAACCTGAAGGTGGACTTCTAGTCATAGATGCAGTTGGATGACGGTCTATGTATCTTGTTGTATTGCCCAATCGAATCTCATAGGATCTTTCTGACTAGTAATTGCATTGTTATGCCTTACTCAGTTCCTGTCAATTGCCCTACTGTAATTTGTTTACCCTTCATGCCATGTTGTTTATCTAAGGAGAGCACCTCTAGTGAACTATGGACCCCGGTCCAATCTATACCATTAATACATCTTCCACTATTACTTGTTTACTTGCTGCAAACCATTACCTTCCACACCATATGTTTAATCCTTTGTTACAGCAAACCGGTGAGCTTGACAACCTCACTGATTCGTTGGAGCAAAGTCTTGAGTTTATGTTGTGCAGGTCTCCGTGTTGCTAGCAACACCTGTGTGACTTTTCCTTCCTCCTTCTGGTTCGATAACCTCGGTTTCTTACTGAGGGAAGACTTGCTGTTGTGCTCATCACACCTTGTTCTTGGGGTTTCCAACGAAGTCCTCTGTGTCAGACAACAAGTTTTCTGGCTCTGTTGCCAGGGAACAAAGAAGAAGAGACTCCACGTCGACGAGGGCTATCAGGTACAAGAATCAAGTGCCACGAAATTTGATGTTGTTAGATGTTGTACTGCTATAAAATTCCATACATGTATTTCTTGATGTGGTGTTGTTTGAAAATTTGATGTCACTTGAAATTGAATGACCAATTTGATGATGTTTGCTGCTAATAATGTGTTGGTCGTGCTGAAATCATGTTGCTTGTTGTAGTATTGCTACGTGTTGGTCTCGCTAAAATGTCGAAGATGGTTTGGGATCCATACCACATTAGAGTTTTCTGTGATATTTGTATGGAAGAAGTGAACGACAACAATAGGGATGGGGGCTGCTTGAGTAGAAAGGGATACACGAATCTTGGAGAAAATTTGCCAAAAAAAACAGGGGAAAGATTAACGCAGAAACAATTCAAGAACAAATGGGATGCTTTAAAGAAGGATTACACGGGGTGGATGGAACTGCAAAATGCGGCCGGGCTTGGTGATACATCGTAAACGTATCTATAATTTTTGATGTTCCATGCTTGTTTAGTATCTATTTTTCTTTGCTTTGTCTACACTTTGAGATATTTTTATATGTTTTCTGGGACTAACCTATTAAAAAGATGCCACCGTGCCAGTTGCCTGTTTTCTGTTGTTTTGGGTTCCAGAAAAGTCAGAAAATAAATATTATTGGAATTGGACGGGACAAAATCCAAAGTCAATATTTTATCATGGGGAACACGGAGCCAGAAGACGATAATAAATGGTTGTTATTATATCTTTGTGTTTATGATAAATGTTTACATTCATGCTATAATAGTATTAACAAGGAAACATTAATACTTGTGTGATTTGTAAACTTGATTTGAAGTCCCTAGTATAGCCTCTATACTTCACTAGCTTGTTGGTTGATTAAATGATTGTGGTTTCCTTATCATGAAAATTGAGATGTTATCAACAACAAGATCATATCGTTAGGAGAATGATATGGTGGACATACTCCTATAGATAAGCGTAGCATAAAGATCAAGTCATTTCAATAGTTCAATTGCTATATGCTTTCTGATACATAATAACCTAATTCCTTCGACCATGAGATCATGCATATCACCTTTACCGGATGGATGCTTTGATGACATCAAACACCACACCGTAACTGGGTGGCTATAAAGGTGGCATTAAGTGTTTGGAAAGTATTGGTTGAAACACATGGATCAAGAGTGGGATTTGTCCATCCTCATGACGGATAGATATACTGGGCCCTCTCGGTGGAATGTCATCCAATTAGCTTGCAAGCATGTGACTTGGTCACAAGGGATCACATATCACGAACGAGAAAGAGTACTTATCGAACGAGGTTGAACTAGGTATGCAGAGATACCGACGATCATAACCTCGGATAAGTAACATATCGTGAGACAAAGGGAAATTGGTATCGTATGTAAGTGGTTCATTCGATCGCAAAGTAATCGTGAGAAATATGTAGAATATGAATTTCCAGATTCCTCTATTGGTTATTGTTCAGAGAAGTGTCTCGATCATGTCCGCATAATTCACGAACCGTAGGGAGACACACTTAAGGATTCGACGTTGTTTTGAGTAGTTATGGTATTATGAGAAAGAGACCGAATGTTGTTCGGAGTCTCGGATGGGATCGGATATCACGAGGTGATCCGAATGGTCCGAGAATAAGATTCATATAAGGAAAGTCCGTTTGAGTTCGGGAATGATTAGGTGTTTTCATCGGAATGTTCGGAAGGTTCGGATTGTCCAAGACTCAGGGGAGGTACATGAATGTGTCATTGCATATTGGAATGATTGCATCATGTAATAAGTGTTCTTGCTGTCCCAAATAAAGGATTAAATTGAATCCTAAAACAGAAAAGTCAAATGTCCAGTTTGAAAGTCAAGCGCCAAAACAAGAAACTGGGAAACAAGAAAGAGGAGTTGGGAACCGACTTGAGGGAGGAGTCTCCTCCCAAGCCAGCGCCACCCAAGGCCGACTTGGGAGGGACTCCTCCCCGCGCCTCCCCACCCATAAAAGGAGGCGGGCTCCCTCCTAGAGACACAACTTTCTACCTCTAAATCTCCGGTTTAGAGCCGTTTTGGTTTAGAGCTTCTAATTGCTTTAGCAGTGGTTTAGAGCCTTCTAATTGGTTTAGAGCCTTCTAATTGGTGTGTCTAATTACTAGACCACTAATAGCCTCTCTCATAAGCTCCACCATACTACACCAAGCTTAAAGCCTCATGGATCTCCCTCTACTTAGGTACGCCGTTGTCTTGCCGGGAATCGCGAGGAAAGTGCTACAACCTCCATTGTCACTTTGGAACAAGGGAGGAAGGTCTTCGTCGAGTACCGAACGTGACCGATCATGGAGCGCCGAACGCGTAGGAAGGATCGTCTACACGATCTTGAGATCGGAAAGAGTACGACTACATCACCCACGAGAATCCGCTCTCGTTAAACACTTTGGAATCTTCGAGGGTAAGTTATTCCATCGACTCGTTGCTACAATCTAGTAGATAGATCTTGGCTTGTTTGTTTGTATGCGATAGAAAATTTTTGTTTTCCATGCTACGAACCCCTACGGGTATCGAGCCGTGTCTATATGTAGATCTGCTGACGCAGTAGAACACAATGGTCATTGTGGGCGTTGATGCTTTTATTGTAGATTGCTTTTGTGTACTTTGCATATTGCGGTATGTTGGGATGAAGCGGCCGGGCTAACCTTACATGACATCGTTCATGAGACTTGCTCCACGCTTGACATGCAACTTGTATTGCATAAGTGGCTTTATGGGTGCTTTCTCCTAGCATAGTTAAGATCCAATTTACAACGGGTAATCAACAATGCTAGTATCAATGTTGTGGTTCTTGTTCGTAAGTTAGAACACTTATTTAAAGCCCCAAACCACGTAAAATATGCAAAGAAAGTAGAGGCCTAACTTTGTTTTGCGAGGTGTGCTTGATGATGTGATATGGCCATGATTGTGATTATATTTGATGTATGCAATGTTCCTTATTGTAAGTTGGCAACGCAGGAGCCATATGGTTGTCTTTAATTTATGTTAAGACCCGCGTGTCTATTCAAAGTAGTTGTAATAGTTGAAGCCGTGGGCGACAACCATGGTGAAGCGTCATTGACCTTGATGCAATGCCGTGATGATGGAGATCATGTACGTGCTTGAAGATGGAGATTGGAAGCACAAAGAAGAAAGGCCATATCATATCACATATTATGAATTGCATGTGATGTTAATCCTTTATGCATCTTGTATTGCTTAGTAAACGGTAGCATTATAAGATGATCCCTCATGCACATGAATTTCAAATCATAAAGTGTTCACCCTTAGTTAGCACGTTGCTAAAGCTTGTTGTTTCAAGCACCACGTGATGATCGGTGTTAGATTCGCAAGTGTATACAATGTGAGCAAGCCAGATTTGCTCATGCGAAACGAGGTTTGATCTTGACGAGCCTAGCATGTACGGACATGGTCTCGGAACACGGATTACCGAAAGGTAAAGCATGAATCGTATAGTAGATATGATGAACATGACGATTGTTCGCCATTGAAACTATATCAACTCTCGTGATGATCGGTGTTGATGTAGTGGATTTGGTTCGTGGTGATCACTAAAACAATGTGAGGGATGTTGTTTTGAGGAGTTCACCTAGTTTAATTTCATTAATTAATTTGAACTCAATTTGTCATAAACTTAGTCTAAACTATTGCAAATATGTTGTAGATCAATGGCAGCCCCTACCATCAATTTTAATGCTCCTAGAGAAAGAAAAGTTGAAAAACAATGGAAGCAACTTCGGATTGGTTCCGCAATTTGAGGATTGTCCTCACAATGTAATTTGACCTATGTCTTTGGATGCACATTGGGTGACCCATGACCAATGCTTCCGATGAAGTAAAGAATGTTTAACTCGCTCGGAAGAATCAAGACTCCATAGTTCAGTGTGCTATCTTGTATGGTTTGGAATCAGACTTGAGAAAAGGTTTGAGGATGAGACCCATATGATATTGTCGAGGATCTCAAATTGATTTTTGAGACTCATGCGGCAATTGAAAGTTATGAAGCTTCAAAAGTTCTTTAACGCAAGATGGAAGAAGGCACTCCGCGGTGAGCATGTTCTTAAGATGTCCGGGCACGCAAACAAACTTCAAAGCTTGGGTATTGTGATTCCTAATGCTTTGGGGATTTACCGTGTCCTCCAATCACTACCACCAAGTTACAAGAACTTTGTGATGAACTACAACATGCGAACATGAACAAGACGTTGCGAACTCTTTGCCATGTTAAAATCTCTGAAGTGGAGATCAAGAAAGAGCACCAAGTGTTGTTGGTCAATAAGACCACCAAATTCAAGAAAGGCAAGTCTAAGCAAAGGGACACTTCAAGAAGGGTGGTAAGAAAGCTACCACGCCGGAAGAAGACCGTATGGACCTAAGCGACATCGAGTGTTTTACTGCAAGGGAGTAGGTCCTCGAAGCGGAATTGCCCAAAGTACTTGGCGGATTTGAAGAACGGCAACATCAAGAAGAAAGGTATATCCGATATACATGTTATTGATGTGTATCTCACTAGTACTCGTAGTAGTGCACGGTATTTGATATCTTGGTTCGGTTGCTCATATTTGTAACTCGAAGCGGTCTTGCAGAATAAGCGGAAGCTAGCGAAGAACGAGGTGACGATGCGTGGGAAGCGGATCAAAGGTTGATGTGATCGCGGTGGCACGCTACCTCTTCATCTACCATCGGATTAGTTTTATACTTAAATAATTGTTATTTGGTGCTGCGTTGAGCATGAACATTATATCGGGATCTTGTTTATTAGAGGCGGTTACTTGTTTAAGTCAGAGAATAATGGTTGTTCGATTTATATGAGTAATATGTTTTACGCACATGCACCTTTGATAGATGGTCTATTCTTATTGAATCTCGATAGTGGAAATACACATATCAACAATATTGAAGCTAAACGTTTGAAATCAGCGATAATTCGACCTATTTGTAATCGTCGTCTTGGTCACATTGGAGTGAAGCGTATGAAGAAACTCCATTCCGATGGACTTCTTGAATCACTTGATTTTGAATCACTTGAAAGATGCGAAGCATGTCTGATGGGTAAAATGACTAAGACTCCATTTTCTGGTATGATGGAGCGAGCTACGGACTTATTGGAAATCATACATACCGATGTGTGTGGTCCAATGAGTGTAGCATCACGCGGTGGTTATCGTTATGTTCTTACCTTCACAGATGACTTGAGTAGATATGGGTATATCTATTTCATGAAACATAAGTCTGAAACTTTCGAGAAGTTTAAAGAGTTTCAAAGTGAGGTAGAGAATCAACGTAACAAGAAGATTAAATTTCTACGTTCTGATCGTGGAGGTGAATATCTAAGTTACGAGTTTGGCGAGCATTTAAAGAAGTGCGGAATACTTTCACAATTGACACCGTCGGGAACACCACAGCGAAATGGTGTGTCCGAACGTCGTAATCGAACTCTCTTAGATATGGTTCGTTCTATGATGTCACTTACATATTTACCGCTATCATTTTGGGGTTATGCATTAGAAACAACCGCATTCACTTTAAATAGGGCACCGTCTAAATCCGTTGAAACGACACCGTATGAATTATGGTTTGGGAAGAAACCTAAATTGTCGTTCCTTAAAATTTGGGGATGCGAAGCCTATGTAAAGAAGTTACAACCGGACAAGCTTGAACCCAAAGCGGAAAAATGCGTCTTCATAGGATACCCGAAGGAAACTATTGGGTATACCTTCTATCATAGATCCGAAGGCAAAATCTTCGTTGCCAAGAATGGATCCTTTCTAGAGAAGGAATTTCTCTCGAAAGAAGTGACTAGAAGGAAAGTAGAACTCGACGAGGTTGTCGAACCTTCTCTCGAAATTGTGAGTAGCGCTTGTGGGAAGAAGTTCTGTGGTGCCTGCACCAATTAGAGAGGAAGCTATTGATGATGATCATGAAACTTGGGTTGCGGTTGCTCTGAGCCTCGGAGGTCAACGAGAACTCGTACCACTCCAGATTGGTATGATTCCGTTATGAGTGTCATGTTGGTGGACAACACCGATGACCCCGAGACATATGAGGAAGCGATGATGAGCCCAGATTCCAATAAATGGCAAGAAGCCATGAAATCCGAGATTGGATCCATGTATGAAAAACAAGTATGGACTTTGGTGGACTTACCGGATGGCCGAAAGGCTGTCGAGAACAAATGGATTTTCAAGAAGAAAACAGATGCTGATGGTAATGTTACTGTCTATAAATCTCGACTTGTCGCAAAAGGGTTTCGACAAATTCAAGGAGTTGACTACGATGAGACTTTCTCACCGGTAGCGAAGCTAAAGTCTGTGAGGATTATGTTAGCAATCGCTGCATATTACGATTATGAGATATGGCAGATGGATGTCAAAACAGCATTCCTCAATGGAGACATTGATGAAGAGTTGTATATGATGCAACCCAAAGGTTTTGTTGATCCTAAAGATGCTAACAAGGTATGCAAACTTCAACGGTCCATCTATGGATTGAAGCAAGCATCCCGAAGTTGGAATCAACGTTTTGATAAGGTAATCAAATGTTTTGGTTTTATACAAACTTATGGAGAAGCTTGTATTTACAAGAAAGTGAGTGGGAGATCAGAGCATTCTTAATACTATATGTGGATGACATATTGTTGATTGGGAATGATGTAGACCTTCTTAATAGTGTCAAGGAATATTTGAATAATAGTTTTTCAATGAAGGATCTTGGCGAAACTTACATATTAGGCATAAAGATTTATAGAGATAGATCAAAACGCCAAATATCATTGTCACAGTACATATTTGGACAAAGTTCTAAAGAAGTTTGGAATGGAAGAAAGCAAGAAAGGGTTCTTGCCCATGTTGCAATACGACCTTGAGTAAAACTCAAAGTCCGACATCGGCAGAAGATAGAGAAAGGATGAGTAAGACTCCTATGCCTCACCATAGGATCTCTAATGTATGCCATGCTATGTACTAGACCCGACATTGCATATCTGTTTAGATTAACTAGCAGATATCAAAGTGATCCAGAGTGGATCATTGGACATGATCAAAACATCCTTAAGTACTTGAGAAGAACTAAGGATATGGTTCTTTCTTATGGAGGTGATGAACACTCGTTGTTAATGGTTACACCGATGCTAGTTGGAACACCGATCCGGATGATTCTAAATCACAACTGGATACGTATTTATTTTGAATGGTGCAGCTAGTTGGAGGAGTGCAAAGCAAAGTGTTGTGGCGAGATCTTCAACGAATCGGAATACATGGTTGCTTGGAGGCTTCACAAGAAGCGATATGGATGAAAGAGTTCATTACAGAGTGGGTGTGGTTCCAAGTGCGCTGGACCCAATGTCTATCTCTTGTGATAACATGGGCGCCATAGCCAATGCGCAAGAACCAAGGTCACACAAGAAGTCAAGCATATCAAGCTGCGTTTTCACGCTTATTCGAGAACATATCCGGGATGGGGATATAAAGATTTGCAAAGTACACACAGATGAATGTGGCGATCCGTGACTAAACCTCTCCCGAGGGCAAAACATGACCAACACCAAACTGCCATGGGTGTTCGGTATATTACCATGTAATCTAGATTAGATGACTCTAGTGCAAGTGGGATACTGTTGGAGATATGCCCTAGAGGCAATAATAAATGTAGTTATTATTATATCTTTGTGTTTATGATAAATGTTTACATTCATGCTATAATAGTATTAACAAGGAAACATTAATACTTGTGTGATTTGTAAACTTGATTTGAAGTCCCTAGTATAGCCTCTATACTTCACTAGCTTGTTGGTTGATTAAATGATTGTGGTTTCCTTATCATGAACATTGAGATGTTATCAACAACAAGATCATATCGTTAGGAGAATGATATGGTGGACATACTCCTATAGATAAGCGTAGCATAAAGATCAAGTCATTTCAATAGTTCAATTGCTATATGCTTTCTGATACATAATAACCTAATTCCTTCGACCATGAGATCATGCATATCACCTTTACCGGATGGATGCTTTGATGACATCAAACACCACACCGTAACTGGGTGGCTATAAAGGTGGCATTAAGTGTTTGGAAAGTATTGGTTGAAACACATGGATCAAGAGTGGATTTGTCCATCCTCATGACGGATAGATATACTGGGCCCTCTCGGTGGAATGTCATCCAATTAGCTTGCAAGCATGTGACTTGGTCACAAGGGATCACATATCACGGAACGAGAAAAGAGTACTTATCGAACGAGGTTGAACTAGGTATGCAGAGATACCGACGATCATAACCTCGGATAAGTAACATATCGTGAGACAAAGGGAAATTGGTATCGTATGTAAGTGGTTCATTCGATCGCAAAGTAATCGAGAAATATGTGGGAGCCATATGAATTTCAGATTCCTCTATTGGTTATTGTTCGAGAAGTGTCTCGATCATGTCCGCATAATTCACGAACCGTAGGGAGACACACTTAAGGATTGACGTTGTTTTGAGTAGTTATGGTATTATGAGAAAGAGACCAATGTTGTTCGAGTCTCGGATGGGATCCGGATATCACGAGGTGATCCGGAATGGTCCGGAGAATAAGATTCATATAAGGAAAGTCCCGCTGAGTTCGGGAATGATTCCGGTGTTTTCATCGGGAATGTTCGGAAGGTTCGGATTGTCCAAGACTCAGAGGGAGGGTACATGAATGTGTCATTGCATATTGGAATGATTGCATCATGTAATAAGTGTTCTTGCTGTCCCAAATAAAGGATTAAATTGAATCCTAAACAGAAAAGTCAAATGTCCAGCTTTGAAAGTCAAACGCCAAAACAAGAAACTGTGGGAAACAAGAAAGAGGAGTTGGGAACCGACTTGAGGAGGAGTCTCCTCCCAAGCGGGCCACCCAAGGCCGACTTGGGGAGGGACTCCTCCTCGCCAAGGCCTCACCATAAAAGGAGGGGCTCCTCCTAGAGACACAACTTTCTACCTCTAAATCTCCGGTTTAGAGCCGTTTTGGTTTAGAGCTTCTAATTGCTTTAGCCAGGGTTTAGAGCCTTCTAATTGGTTTAGAGCCTTCTAATTGGTGTGTCTAATTACTAGACCACTAATAGCCTCTCTCATAAGCTCCACCATACTGCACCGGCTTAAGCGAAGCCTCATGGATCTCCTCTACTTCCGGTACCACGCCATTGCCGTAGGAATCGCGAGAGAGTGCTACAACCTCCGCCGCCCTCTTGGAACAAGGGAGAGGAAGGTCTTCGTCGAACGAACGTGTGACCGATCATGAGGAGCGCTTAACGTGGCGGAAGGATCGTCTACACGATCTTGAGATCGGAAAGAGTACGACTACATCACCCACGAGAATCCGCTCTCGTTAAACACTTTGGAATCTTCGAGGGTAAGTTATTCCATCGACTCGTTGCTACAATCTAGTAGATAGATCTTGGCTTGTTTGTTTGTATGCGATAGAAAATTTTTGTTTTCCATGCTACGAACCCCTACAGGGTTCATGTCTCTATTTAATTTGGGGAAGTGATAGAAATCTCTAAGGTTGTAGATGTGTTGTTGCTACTAGGGAGAAAACAACAATCTCTTGTTCATGGAACAAGTGTATTGTTTACTTTACACACATTGCTTAAAGCAGTTATTCGTTGCTTGCAACTTAATACTGGAGGGGGTTCGGATGATAACCTGAAGGTGGATTACTAGTGATAGATGCAGTTGGATGGCGGTCTATGTATATTGTTGTAATGCCCAATCAAATCTTATATGATCATGAATGTCTAGCATTACATTGTTATGCCTTGCTCTGTCCTGTCAATTGCCCGCTGTAATTTGTTTACCCAACATGTTATGTTGTTTATCTTAAGGAGAACACCTTTAGTGAACTATCGACCACGGTCCAATCATACCATCGATACATCTTCCATTGTCACTGTTTACTTTCTGCAAGCCACCATTATCTTCCACACCATACAGTTAATCCTTTGTTTTTAGCAAACCGGTGATATTGACAACCTCATTGTTTGTTGGGGCAAAGTCTTGAGTTTGTGTTGTGCAGGTTTCCAAGTTGCTGGCAACACCTTTGGGTCGTTTCCTTCTTCCTACTGGTTCGATAACTTTGGTTTCTACTGAGGGAAACTTGCTGTTGCGCTCATCATACCTTCCTCTTGGGGTCTTCCGACGAAGCTCTATAGTGATCTGAGCTACACATCATTACTTGGTTGGGATCCTATAACAAAAACTATGGATGCAAATGATGATTGGTGAAAGAATCACATAGCTATAAGTTACCATTATCTACTGTGTGTAGTCCACTCAGAGCAGTATCACCGACTGATGTTATTGATTGCCTTTAGACCTTAGGAAGGTAGTCCTCACCTGCATCACACCGATCAAACTACTTGTCGTGTAAGTTGGAATCTCTAATGAAATTGTGAAGCGCTATGCAAGTAAGAATAGTTATTTTCTGACACTATATTGTACTCCCTTCATTTCAAATATAAGATGTTTTTGCCTTTTTTCTGAAATCTTATTTTAATTTTTTTAGTGTGTAATTTCGGAGCAAAATGAGTAAATCTACACAACAAAAAGCGTGTAAAAAGCTATTATATTTTGGATGAAGTAGGGGTCATATAACTTTTTTTTGTTGAATTTTCAAGGTCAAAGTTAAACTTAAAAAATCAAGCATACCAAACTGACATTTGTTATTTGCTTTGTATAGGGCAGCTCTGGTTTGACTTGTTTTTTATGAAGAGTCTAGGGTGACTTGGGGTTTTGACTTGAGATTTTTAAAAAATTCCCCATCGTTCCACCCGTGCGCCGCCACTCCCATCGAGCAAAACCGCCGCCGCCGACGCACCTCCTCCGCCGCTCGCCTCTCCAGCCGGCCGACGACTCCGGCTTCGAGCCAAGCCCGCTGCCGCCTCCATCACGCCTACTGACCTGCAGCTCCGCCCCGCCGTCGCGTCAATCTGCAGGTGGCAGAGCACCGCCGCCTCGTCACACGCAGGTCCCAACTCGGCGGCCCGCAGCTGAGCATTGCCTTATCAGGTATTCCAGGCATCTCCACTTTGCTCCGGTCTGAATTGCCTCGTCAAGTATTTCGCTTTGCCCACTAATCTTCTACACTCGATTAGGTCACGCTTGGCTACTTGACATGGTTTTCTGCTCCATAGCTTTTTCCTAATTTTCTGGTAATGATCACATGGATGGATTGATATGTATTTACCTGTTATGCGGAGTCAGATCTTATTGTGCACACCATGGAATAATTCCTGATGGGTTGTATAACCTTAATGATTTTGATGCTTCAAGCTTAGTTATGCTCATCATCCTTTTAATTAATGTCACTTGTGCTGTTAAAAGGTAACTCTGTTATAAGAATTGATTTGTCTCATCTGATTTCACCACCTGTGCTTTTAAACTTGGCATGGTACTCTAATAAGAGTCTCTAATACACTTCAATTAAGAGTCTCATTAATTGGTCTAGTTTCACCGGTTACCCATAGTCATGTTCAGTTTACATGCCGTTAACTGTTGTATGATGGTTTATATAATCACCAATTAATTCCTTTTGTTTTTCAAGGTTTATTTATGTCCTGTGCTAAATGTTGTGACATGCTATTTCTGGGGTTTACCTATTCATTTTGTTTCCGTGGTATTAATTTGTTTGAAGATTATACTTCTCCTGAAAATGCTGCTTTCTCGCATGCCAGAACATGCAGCAAGGATTTTTTGTATGTTTGGGAAAATTAGCTGCTACGATGTTTTGCTTTCTCCTTGTTGAGAACATGCAGCAAAGGAATTGCTAGTTAGCTATTTATCCATTCTCAGTGCTTCTTAGTTAATCTCCATGTCAATCGAAGGGGACAGAAGATAAATATCATCAGATCAGTGTACATGGCCCAGTTGAGTCCTGTTGAAATCAGGAAAGGTAGTATAGACTTTGCACAGACGAACATAGATGATCAGCTCAAAATGCATAAGCTGAAAAGAATAGACAAACCAACTTCTCAGAGCTTCTCCTCCTTATCCTCACCGGAATCCACAAGCCGGCTTCTCTATAAGCATAAGCTAAAAAGAAGTGGCCTGAGACCTAAACATTCTCAGTTAACTGCTCCGAATAGTTCAGGGCTTCAGCCCATGAGGCAACCAAGTCATGTACTAAGGAGTAAGGAAAACTCTCCAGCCTGTTTTGGATGACAGACATTAATCCACTACAAGCAGAGCAGAGGTACATCCCTGGAGACTGAGCTAGTAGCTCACAGGATCGGAACAGGCGAAAACTAATGATGATTCCTGCTGCTACCTATCAGGGCAAACTAGGAAGTGTAACTTTTTCAAAGGAGAGAAAGCTGACGCGACCATTCTCAACATGACAAAATTTAAGAGGAATGCTCTCAAAGTTGTTTTAAACTGTTTCCAGTTTATCTGTTGAGTGAGGCTTGTCTCTGCGCCAAGTTGAACAAACAAAAAGTTATGATGGAAAGAATTGTCCACCAGCATATAGTATATGAACAAACATAACCTGCTAAGCCCAAATTCATATACGGTGACCTTTTTTTTGCGTCTCCTTACCTGTTTATAAATTCTAGGATAGTTTTTTCTACAATTTAGGGCTTTATCCATCTCATTGGTGCCTATTGTTGCTTAGAATCAGATTTCTTTCTTTGGGTAATTGTTGGTCAAGAAAACAATGAGAATTGGTGACAAGTCGCAAGGAATGGACATATGTAAGCATGTGAATAAAATCATGAGTGATTGTACAATTTGACTGCAATTCAGAGTTCAACTGACGGTAAAACGGTTTAGAACCCAAAATTTCCCATCAGTTTTGATATTAACCTTGAAATACTTGCATTTATATATCTCAAACATGATAACCACTGAGTATTACAGAACACACAGTTAGATCTATGTGCACTTCAACAACACAAACAGATATATCCACATGGACAAAAATACAACCAATATGTTATAGACACATCCGCTTGCCTAAATGTACGGAATTTTCAGAACATATCTTTGCTACAAGGGGTAATCATATGAATTTCAAACAAAACATTATGAAAATCATATCGAATACATGTGATCCTGGCTGTGGGATTCAGCAAGTTGTTAGGTCAAGTTTGTTACTGTTTGCGATTCCGGTTCAGTCTTAAATGTTTTTTTTGCGTTCACTTCAAATCATCATGAACGAGTCGCCGTATTTGCATGTTTGGTCTTTACCGAGATGAAATTTTGATCCAAGGTGCTTGTTGACAGTTGAAACTTGACAGATGCAAGTTGTCTTAAAAGTAGGTAACTGTTGAATCATATATCTTTCAGTTTGAGGTTGACCGGAGCTGAAGGGAAGTATGGGTATTGGTAGCAGTGCACTACTTGCCTTAAGAAGGCAATCAGAAGATGAGTCTGTTGTGAACCTGGTTGTAAGCTCCCCAGCGCCAGAAGCACCCGGAGTATCAGCCTCTCATGCTGGCTCGCGCACCTCACCCATTGAAGTGGAAGATCTGGATGATGAAGTGCATGATGTACCAGCTTCAGAAGTGTCTCCTCTGGTACGTTGGTTAACATTTGAAGGGCATGTTATTGTGTGTAACTGATCTCATGCCATTAGGCCATATTGATGTTTAGGAAGCATTGTATATATATGTATATATGCACTTTTTAATAGGTTATTTACTTGCGCTTGTGAGGCGCACCAACTTTTCGTATTAAGGAAGAGTATTATAAGTTGGTCATAACACTGAAATGATGTAGCATTTCTGGTATTTATACTGAATCATCTTGAATATTGCAGGGGAGGAGTCAAAGAACCAGGAGACCAGCTGTGCCAGTTGTTGATGAACAGCTCCGTGCTCCCCGTCAAGGTTAGTTGGTTACTACTACATACATCTAATTCCATGAGATTGTTTTGGCTTCTAGATTACAGAAATTAGTTGGTAAACTTTTCACTAGTCTATTATGATATGCCTTAATAAGTTACTACATTCTTGTGGAACTGTTGAATTCTTATATAACAGACATAATTCTGGGGCAATACCTCTATTATGCTGCTAAGATTACTGACTCCTAGTGTCATCGGACAACTTTTTACCATGTAATCCTAGCTGATACGGCTGCATATATATGCATTGCGTGCGGCTCCTAAGGGAGATATGCTTTACAAATCAATCTACTCGATTCATCGGACATTATCTACGTCTTGCTACTAAGCGGACTGACTCTCTAGTGGCAGCAGACATTTAAGCTTCGCTGAAAATTGAACTTGTGACTTTTTTTTGCTAATTTCCTAGATAATAATTTGTTGTTATAAGGTGATACTATATATTTACATTGATGACGACTCTGTAAACCACAATAGAAGGTGTACCTATGTTCGTCAATGTGATATCTGACTGCTCCCTCCATCCGAAAATTAGTCAATTATTTTCGGACCGAGAGAGTATATTTTTTCCCTGTCATTTAAGCTTCTTTACTTGCTGCATTATTTATTCAGTCAGGAGTGTTTGATGATGATAATGCGAGAGTCCTTTCTCATAACACAGGCTACAAACGTCGGAGAGTTGCAGCTGTACCAGATATCTCTCAGGAAGCAGGAGAAGGTTCCAGCTTGCAGGTATTTGATTTTAGAACTTTGAAGGGATTAAACTGTCAGCCATAAGGTCCAGTTTCAATACTGTTCTACTTATTAGTTGTTTCTCTACTTTGTCCTCCTACGTAAAATAGCAGCCGATATAATTTGTCCATCCTATATAGTTTTGGATTATGCTGTCCTTTCAGTAGACCAAGGGAGTAACAATGTCAGGTCAAATTGAACACATTTTTCTTCGTCCTTTCAAGTCATAGAGAACACTCATACTTACAGTTCTGCGATGATCTCATATAGATTAAGATTCTTGGTTAACATTGCCAATTTCACAATACCTAACATGTTTATGGCATTCCTTTCGCTATGTAGGTGCCATGTACTAACATGTTTATGGCATTCCTTATGATAGAGGATATTTCCACCTGAAAAATCTACTCTCTACATTCAATCCTCGCATCCTCCTACTAGCATGTTGCCTCGTGATTTGTGCTAAATTCTGGCTGCATGTTTCCGTTCTTGGTGAAGGTGCCTCCAAAGGAGCCCATCTTTATCTGCCTGGTGTGCTGGGACAATATGGATGAACCTGCTACAACAATTTGCGGCCATATCTTCTGCACGAAATGCATCAAGCAAGTCATCCAGGCCCAAAACAAGTGTCCCACTTGTAGGAAGAGGTTGAAGATGAGCAATTTCCACCGGATTTACCTTCCTGACATTGCTGACTAAGGTGAGCCCCTTCAACTTCTGCCAGCCTCATATTCTGATTCAAGGGACATGACTGAATACCACTGCAGGGGTTACTCCCACAATGGCCCATATGAGAATAAGACCCTGTTTATCGTCCCCTTTCTCTCACTCTCTCGTTGTTGTGATCTCTTCCTTTCTGTGGACTTTATGTATAACCGACCTCACAAAGCAGGCCATGCTTCTTTAATTTGCGCTAATACAACATCTTAGTAGGTATCAAATCTGAAACACAACAATCTTAAGTTGTTTCAGCTAGAACAATATAACCAATTTGAAGTGCTATGGGACTTTATTTTGTCAATAAGCTGCATGCTGTTCTGTTGTACGTTGCTGAGTCCATCTCTGATAAGCAATACCTGATGCCTATTGTTTTGTTAGTGCATTTTCTTCAAAAAAAAAACCTGATATGTTTTTTCTTGTCTGAACCAGGCTATAATGGAGCAACGGAGATCGGTTACTTTGATGTATAACCGCGGATTTTGTGCATGGAAGCTCTCAAAATTTCATATACCATGGAGCGATAGAGAAACCTTCAAAAAATATGACTTCGTAGCGTGCTAGTGAAATGCATCCAGCAGTTGATCTAGAGCTATTTCAGTCTGTCTAGTTTCTAGTGTTCATGAGCGGACAGGCTGCTCATGTGTAGTTTGATCCGACCCTGTAAGTAAATTTGCCACGCGGTGCAAAACCACAATGTGAGGTTTGAAGGATAAAAGGGCGTCCATCTATAAAGCTCGGTATAGCAACAAAAAGTTTTGAAAGAGTAATCTACTTGTATCGTGCAGAAGCTTGAGTCTTTAGCTAAACACCACCGGCTCGACATGAATCTTCAAGCTCTTGAGTTTTCGGCTAACACTACAGGAGAAGCCGGATCCCGTCGGCGTAGGCTGGGCTGCCGTCGGCGTAGCCCCTCTTTCTGCCGGTGTATATAGGCGTAGACCGTATGGGTCCTACGTAGACGACTAACAGCCGTTTGGCTACGCCGCCTAGATTTTTTCAATTTTTTTTATTTTTTTCAAATTGTTTATTTATTTATTTTTAAATTGTTTAACTTATTAATCTTACATGAACATTTTTAATCTAAATACACTCAATCTCAAGTCAAATTACACAACTAGTCAAACTTCGCAATTTGTCACCCATCCTAACACTACTCCAGCCCCAGCATGCTTAACTTCTCTATTCCTTCCACATGAGCTTTCGATAAATAAATTATGACTTGTTGTGAATTTTATCATATCAATCCTATTAACCATTGGACTATAATGTTAGACGTCTTTATTTTTTTACATTCCATACAATTATTTGAGTAAACAACAAAGAATAAGTAATAATAATCTTGAATTCAAATAATTTTTTTTGATTTATTTTGCCTTTTTTTCATTTAAATTGAATAATTCATATCTACAAATTCGTAAATCATAACTCGATAAATAATATATCCAAATCGATTAGAAAAATGAGAGGAATCTAAATATGACATCCCTATCATCTATTTAACTATATATCGTAACTTTTTAATATTAGACCAACCGAAACTATGTCAGGATTCATGAAACACTCCGTTTTTGGCACTTGAAAAATATAAAATGGTTTTTTGGTGCGACAAAAAGGAACCTTGCATTAGATCTCCGATGAAATAGCATATTATGAACCTAAAAATGATTTTTACAAAAAATCATGAGCATCATATCATGTACCTATAGTTCAAATCTAACTCACTTCCTATCGATTTGGCAGGAATTTGTCTTTTTCACGAGGGATGGATGAAAAGGTTTGAGATATCCGGTTGGGAAATTTTCCATTCAAAGTGGCTAGTATTTTTGAAAAATGGGGTATTATCATTTTGAAATTTTTATTTGGTGGTTGCTTCACAAAATGCTCCGTTTTTTGCGCTCGGAAAATAAAAATGGTTTTTTGGTGCAATTCTAGCGGTATCATTGGTCATTTTGTGAAGTTTTTTTTAGACACAATCAATATACCAAGTTTGGTATTTTTTCATGAAACTCTGTCACATAATATGACACCACGCGAAGGTTTTGCATTGTTTCGATCGTTTTTGAATTTTTTATGCCCGTTTCAAATTATCGCCAAACTTTCTAAATCGGCGGGCATGCAGATTCTTAGCTCGGGATAGAGCCTCACTAAACTTTCATTAGATCTCTGATGAAATAGCATATTGTGAACCTAAAAATGATTTTTTGAAAAGATCATGAGCATCATATCATATACCTGTAGTTCAAATCTAACTCATTTCCTACTGATTCGGTAGGATTTTGTCTTTTTCACGAGCGGTGGACGAAAAGGTTTGAGATATCCAGGTTGGGAAATTGTCCATTCAATATGGTCTACTATTTTTGAAAAATGGGGTAGTATCATTTTGATACTTTTATTTGGTGGTTGCTTCACAAAACACACCGTTTTTTGCACTCGAAAAATGAAAAATGGCTTTTTGGTGCGACAAAAAGGAAAACTTCCTCCTGCAATATTGTTTGCCATCCCATGATACACATACATGCACAATATGGGCACATTATCGTAAACTATACCGCGATTCTAGCAATAACATTGGTCATTGACCCGAAACCCAGAAAACCTCGACTGAGATAGGTCATTTTGTGAAGGTTTTTTTTGAGACACAATCAATATAACAAGTTTGGTATTTTTTCATGCAACTATGTCACATTATATGACACCACGCGAAGGTTTTGCGTTGTTTCGATTGTTTTTGAATTTTTTATGTCCGTTTCAAACTATCGTCAAACTTTCTAAATCGAGGGACATCAAGATTCTTAGCTCAGGACCGAGCCTCACTAGATCTCTAATGAAATAGCATATTGTGAACCTAAAAATGATTTTTGCAAAAAATCATGAGCATCATATCATATACCTGTAGTTTAAATCTAACTCATTTCCTACCGATTCGGCAGGATTTTGTCTTTTTTACAAGGGATGGACGAAAAGGTTTGAGATATCCAGGTTGAAAAATTGTCCATTCAATATGGTCTACTATTTTTTTAAATAGGGCAGTATCATTTTAAAACTTTCATTTGGTGGTTGCTTCACAAAACACCCCTTTTTTGCACTCAGAAAATGAAAAATATGTTATACGAAAGTATTTGTATTATATATATATATTTGAAAACAAATATGTAATATTTGAGTTTATATAGATAGATCTTATTTTTCTGCAAATTTTGATATATTATATTTTTTTTCTGAATTTAAATGATTTAATTATGATTTTTCTAAGATTAATATGGTAAAAAAGAAAAATAGCATACATGTGAAACCTACGCCGTCGCTCTGCCGTTAGCCTAATAGGCTACACCGACGGCTGCCATCGGCTTATTTATCCTACGCCAACGGTAAAACTAGGCTGACGGCCCATCAAGCTACGCCGACGGCCCTGACATTTTGTCGTCGGCGTATAAAAAGGCCGTCGATCTATCTGGTTATTCCCGTAGTGTAAACACGGTCTGCTCGACCAAAATCTTCAAGCTTCGAGACGCCACTTTCAGGAATTGCACCAAATCAGACTTAATGTTTTCAAGATAGGAGGGGACTGAATATATGTGGTATTGATTATAAAAATAGAGAGCAGGGGACCGAATGTTTTCAAGCTGATCGACCACTGAACTGTGCCTGCTTGTTTATCCAAACTAGTTTATAAGAGCAAGACTAGCAGAGCCCGTAAAAGGAGCCAAACCCATATAATTTCGACGACTTTACGAGCCAGGACGAAATACCGCGTCGAGCAGAGCCCATAAAAGGCCTGGCCCGTAATTTTTTTTCACGGGGGCCCGTTAATCGACGCCCAACCCTATTTATGCGGGTGCGGCGGCGGAAAAGTGGTGAAACCCTTATTCCGCGCCGCCCCTCCGCCCTCGCACTGCCGCTACATTTTGGTTACTTCGACGAGCGATTCCGGCGAGAAGAGCGTCCGCGTAGGTCAAGGGGAGGTCGTGTGGGTGCGGTATCGCACGACGGCGACGGAGCTAGTGACAGAGGAGATCGAGGCGGCGCCGGATGGTGGGGATGGATCGGGGGATGCATCGGCTCGGGCGGGCGCGTCGGCCATGGAGATGGCGGGCACGGCTACGGCCACGATCCGGCTGCGTGGGCGTCCTGGGTCCGCACGATCGGTGCCTGCCGCCACGCCGCGAAGAAGTAGAGCAACCGCGCCGTGCGCCTGCCGCCGTCGCTTGCGAAGTACGCGCCCGACGGGTGGTACTACCGCGAGCTCCTAGAGCTCGTCCACGTGCCGGCTACGTGCGGTCCTGCTCTCGCACCGGCCGTGCGCAACACGGGCCGAAATCCGGGCCTCGTCTTCGCCCGCGACGACGACGAGGAGACTGCCGCCCTTGCCGAGGTTGCGATGGCGGAGATGAACGCCCGCGAGGTTGCGGAGATCGCCGAGGCGATGTCGGACTTCGCCGCCATGGAGGCGCAGCAGCACGCTGCGAAGCGCGCCCGCCGTGGGTGACGGCGCCGACAGATAGGATTAGGGCCACGACGGGAGCTCCGTGACGCCGGAGCTCGGACAATCGCCACCAGGTAGACTTAGTGGTAGCATTAGGGATATATTTAGGCATGTATTTTGATCTAATTACGTGTAAATTAAGTGAATTTCGCGCAGTTCATCCATGTTGTCCGTGCTGTTTTTCCCACGTTTATCTTGATTTTATAATATGGCTCGAGTTTACGGTTACTAATATGCAGCGACGAATATGCAACGTGAGTTCAGTGCCTGTACTCCGCATATACGGTTCCCGGAGTACATGAACTGCTAGTCTTGTTGTAACTTCTAAACCGTGATTGTATCTGGCCCTTGTTTTTTTCTTTTTGCGAATTACTGTGCCTGGTCCTTCATGAATGGTAGACAAATGGTTGTTGTGCAACTTTTAAACTCGTGGTTTGTTGTGGAGATAGGCACGGTTTGTGCAACTTTTAAACCCGCATGAACACTAGCTGCTAGATCGCATTCTCTAAACACAAGACAGACACAGAGCGCAATCAACATATACCACACGACGGCGGCAGCTACCACGCCGTCGTCGAGGTGGGCCAACCTCCCGTCAGACCTGCTCGGTGACGTAGCTGGCCGCCTTGCGCGACGCTGCGGACCTGGTGCCGCCATATGCACGCCATGGCGTGACTCGCTGCTCTCCCTGACAACGACGATGCCGTGCCGCCGCCTCACGTTCCCACCGTGGCCCCTTTGTCCCTTGCAAAGGCATCGTCTTGCACTCCGTCGTCCAGGGAACGGCCGTAAGCGACTAGGGTTTAAGGGTTTTTACTCGATACAACTCGAGCCTCGGTCGGTGTCTATTTATTGGAGCACTTTGCGGTGCTTAGCTTGTACAATAAGCTGGTGCGAAACCGTATACAACTCTAATACAAAATTATCTCTAACACCTTCCTTTAATCACAACTTACTTAAGTTGAGATTATGTTTAAATTCTATAAAATTCCTTACAGGAAGTGGCTTTGTGAATCCATCAACAACTTGATCTTTGGAGGGAACAAACCGAACATCAAGCTGTGAACTCGTTCCCTGACAAAGTGAAAATTTATTTCAATGTGTTTAGCCCTGGCATAGAAAACTGGATTTACTGATAGATATGTTGCTTCTAAATTATCACACCATAAACATGATGGTTGGGACACCTTGACTCCAAGCTCCATCACCGGAGCCGGGCAAAGACTATCATAGTAGAGCTTGTTGTAATAGACGAACGACAAGGAACCTAGTAGGTATTTGGGTTGTAGATTGTTACGTGGTGCTTCACCCCATGCCCTGTTAAGTAACTATTATATTATCTTCTTAGTTACTGCCTACTGAGTACAGATGGAGTACATATGCAACTATTTATAATTTCCATCCAAAAAGTCAACAACACACAACACGCACGTGCAGTAACTAGTGATAAGAGTGAATTTTCAGCTTGCTTTTACAAATTTATTACCACATACTTCCTGGTTCTACCGATCATCTGCTAGAGGCAACGCAATTTTTCTTTTGATTTAGGTTACAGGTTAAAAGAATTACAACTGCTTGAAATGAAACAAATAAAACCAGCAAGTTTGCTAGCGTTAGAATCTTGGTGGGTGCTGAGTTTAATCTTCATAAATAACCAGATGCAATTGATTCACGGACAGAAGTAGCCTCTGATACAAGTAGCAGCCTGATCGAATAATGACAAAAATCAGGTGCAGGGTGCAAGCTTGCAAGTCAACTTTCAATAATAGCAAGAGTAGATTGCTAAAATTAAATGATATAAGAACACCACTAGATAATTCTGTCGGAAAAAGAAGACAGCCATGAAAAAGCTAAAGCGAATTCTTGAGTTTCAAGTTATCGCATCCAGAAAATTGCAACGATTCATTGTCTAGTACATGATTCATATCTATGATACATAGATCGAGTAAAATTCAAAATAAATGCACTTCATCGACAAGTGCACAAGTTCTTAAATATGTTCCTAACATAGTAATCTTTATTGAAGTGAACAAAACAATCTAACATGCATCTTCATTCATTGACCTTTTGCAGCAGCTCCTGAAAAATGACAGCGAGATGGGATGAGAAACTCGTGAAAATTTACATGGTACTTGAGCATGAAAAGGAACACAATTTATGAGAAAGAAATAGAGCAACCTTCAGGTCCAAAATACAAACACAAATAACATCTGCTAGTACAGGCATTGACCAACAGGTTGAGCTAGATGTACTAGTATACAAGCAGCCCCAATACTTACAAACATACTGATTTTGATACTTCCTTTTTTAATCGAACATTAATTAAGAGAAAATAAATAAACAACCTAAAGTATAATCATCTTATAGCATTTAAACATACTGATTTTGATACTTCCTTTTTTTTGTCGAACAATAAGAGAAAATAAATAATAAACAACCTAAAGTATAATCAGCTTAATTAGCGTTTCGGTGGGATGCTGATACACGCCTCTTGTCTTGCTCTACACATACTTGTACTATCCGAATAGAACGACAACAAATGATTTTATACCGTAAATAATGACGGCTCGGTAAATAATTTTGTATCACAAGAGGTCCAGAGAGACTCATCATTTATTTAAAATAAGAAGTGTGTATAGCAGCAGAATTCAGAAGGTTGATGGTGCATGGTTTGCTGATTCCTACACAAGTGTATAGGAGCAGCATGCAGATGATGTTTACTGATTTATTTATATCATCCTCTAATAAGAAGATTTCAACTACATGTACTCCTTCCGCGACACAAGAGTCTAGATACATTATTCGTATCTGGACAAATTAATCTGAGTCAACTAATTAATATGGGCCGGACAGAGTATAAGAATGCAGCTGCTTGCAATGAAAGAAATAATAAAACCTTAAAAATCTGCTACCTTAGAGTACTATTTCTAAGTGCTGAGCTTAATCTCCATAAGTAGCCAAAAAGAAAAGTTTATTCATGGAGAGAAATATAATAGACCCCTGCTGATGCAGGTAGCGCTCTGAGTGGTTAACTTGCAAGTCATCTCTCAACAATAATAGAATAGAAAAGAATGAATAAAACAAAACAAAACAAAACAAAATGAGCAACATGAAAAAGGTAAAGTGAAACTTTTGCTACTCACCACTCTTGAGATGAAAGGCTAGCTTCACGGCTAGTGTTGAAAGAAGGTATGTGGGATAAGACTTTGTTTCAGCCGAAGGGGATTATATGTTCACGCTGGAAACTGGCGACCATGTTGCCACCCGAAGATGGAACGACCACAGTAGACCCATAAAAAGGTAACTTTCCAAACTGCAGGGTGAGCTCCGCAGACGGAAACTGAACCTTGTGCTTCAAGGCCCAGACCTCTGCATGGTAATCCTCCATCATCCAAATATCCATGGTGGTTACCGCATGCTCATTAAAGACAGACATGCCAAGAAAGCCACCTGCAGTTTCAAACATCTTGGCACAGCAGGAAGCAGCGGCGATCGGAGCGCGCATTTGCCGGAACGACTCAGCTGTTGTGTCAAATGCTGTTATGGTATCGCCGCCGGTGTAGCAATGTAGGATGCCACACAACAGGACAGAGAAGCGGCCTATGCTGTGTTGGCATGCTTCAGGGCTGTTAGCACAACCCTGCCGTCGAGTACTTTCCGACGACACCGACGAGGAAATTACGACAAGACGACACGTACGTACCCGATAACTTTCGTCGAGATGCACGTGTTGCTAGCCGATCGATTTTTTTGATCCAACTAGTACACTCACGCACGCACACGCAAAACAACTTTGATCGCCAAAGGCTCTTGTCGAGCCTTGCTTTCTCTTTTGTATTGCTCAACTCACGGTGTTGTACCCATTACAAAGCCTAGGTAGAAGTATATATACTAGGGCAATCCATTGCCGTCTAGGACTAGCTAGCTGACTCGGTTACTACTTCCTAGTACTAAACCGAACCGGACAACACAACGTGTACTACTCCACTACCCGTATCCAACTCGTATACGCGACGCCGTGCCGGTGCCGGAGAGCCGGAGTGCTTATTCCTAACAATCACCCCCTAAGCACGACATGCACTTCGCTTCGACCTGGATCCCAAATGCGCCAGCTGCTCCTCGCGGGCGTCATCCTCGGCATTGCTTTCGCCGCTCCAGGTGTTATCCTCCATGTCATCGACTTTATCTTCGTCGGCTTCTCCATGACTTCACATCGACCCTTCTCGTCTGCGTCCTTCTTTTCCGCGTCCAACTTGTCGATATCGTCCATGACCATGCCTTCGGTCTTCACCGGTTCCTTGACGAATACTGATTGATTTTCGTACTTCATCTTCACCAGATAATTTACCGTCCAAAATTCTTTTTTCGGATAGTAGTCCAACACGTATTGCATGCATGCTCGTGTCGGTCGTAATTGCCTTGTCTCCAGTTCTATCGGAGTCGGCATGACATACTCTTCTGCGTCCGACAACACGCTTGTTTCTGAACCTTGTGTGCCTCCACGTAGAGCTCCTAGAACCAACGGCTCTACATGCAGCGTATCCTGCATGCCTATTTCTGAGCCAATTTCTTGACTCACCACCACATCATATGGCCCTTTCACTTCTGGACACTCCTTTGCCCCAAGCTCTTCACGTGGATCATCACCTCCTGTATTAGCGGATGATGAGCTAAACACAACACCTTCTAGCTCTGTTTTTTTTACCACGGACTAGCCTTTTCTCTGGACACTTTTCCTTCTGGGAGTATCCCTAGTGCTTCTGGCCTGGTGTCCACGTCTGGAGCACCCCCTAGGCCTTAAATCTATTCTGGGTCCAAATTTGCTGACAAAGATAAGCTTGGTTGATCCATATTTTCTTCATACTCAAGATCCCACGTGATGTGAAAAGATGAATATTCCGGTTCCTTGGAGCCCCAATTCCATGATTTCTCTTCCTCAAAGACTACGTCGTCCGTGAAAACCACCTTATTGGTATAGGGGTTGCACAAACGGTATCCCTTCGAGCCTTCATAGCCTGTCATGATCATTGGAGTACTCTGATTCACCTTATGCGCCACACACCCAAAAGTGCGAATATGATCAATCGAGGGCTTCCGTCCGTACAATGCTTCATACGGATTCATACCAACTCCACTCTCAGTTGGCTCCATGTTCAGCAAATACACAGCCGTATTGACTGCCTCACCCCAGAAGTTTCCTGGCAAACCTTTACGCTTCATCCTCCTCCGTGCCATGGTCAACACGGTTTGATGCAGCTCGCCTTCCTGATCAATGCGTAGAACTCTTATCTTCGCCTCCACCTTGAACTCTTCGGCTTCCTTGATCTTCTCAAATGCTTGTTGTGCTTGATACTTAATTTTCAGCAACACAATCCACATGTATTTACTATGATCATCCACCGCAAGCATGAAGAACTTATTGCCGGACGGAGTTGCAGGTGAAATTCCAACGCATAGATCGCCATGATCAGATTCTGAAGCTTCACTTGCCTCAAACATGGCTTCACGCGGAAACCGGACACTCCGTTGCTCGTGATCCACACACGGTAGATCGTGATCCACTTGCGCCACAATCTCCGTACCCGGTGATGGAGGATCCTCCTCATCCTTCAGCTCAGTTACTTCGAGCATCAGCATCATCGGTCCATCATCATCTCCTTCCTAGGCGATGAGAGCCCTCTCCTTCGATGATTTCTTGCAATCCTTCTTGAAGTGACCGAGCTCGCCGCACTTATGACATCTTACTTTCTTTATGTCAAACTTCCTCCGCGGTGGAGGCTCGTCCTCGTCCTCCCCTGCAATATACTTTTTCGCTGGGCGAGAATCTTCTCTATCACTCCTGCTGCCGGATGCTTTATCGCCCTTCTTCTCCTTGGCGAACAACGCTCGAGCCATAAGCATGAGATGCTCATCCACTTTCGCGTCGCCATATGTGATCTTCATCCGCTCGTCGTGCGCCTTGAACCGTCCAACTAGATCATCCATCGTGAGAGTCTTGAGATCAACGCATTGCTCGATCGCCGAGACAACAGGTGAGTAACGCGGCGGCGCCACGTGGAGGAAACGCCTCACAATAGAGATCTCATCCAGCTTCTCGCCAAGTCCGCGAATCCCATTGACCAGTGTAGCGATCCTTGAAGCAAAAGCGTCTAGCGTCTCATCTTCTCCCATCTCCAGATTCTCGTACTTCTTCTGCAAGGTTTGCAGGGTCGCCTCACGGACGCGCTCATGCCCAAGATTTAGCGTCTTGAGCGTATCCCACACCTCCTTTGCAGATTTCTTCGAGATCAGGTGTTGCATCAGATCCGTTGGCACCACTGAGTATATGCCGTGAGTGCTAGTCGGTCTAGGTGGTACTTCGACGCGCCTTTCTTGAACTCGTCGCCGCCTGGATCGACAACCTCCCAGAGTCTGGCGCCTTCTAACGCCCACTCCATCTGGACCGCCCAGACCGTGTAGTTGTCGCGGCTGTACCGCGGATACTGCATCGACACCAGCGCACCGGCAGACGCACCAGAATACTCGCCTAGCTCCTTGCCCGTCATGACCTCCCGTTACTAGGAGATCCTCCGCGAGGCTCTGATACCAATTGTTAGCACAACCCCTGCCACCGAGTACTTTCCGACGATACCGACGAGGAAATTCCGACAAGACGACACGTACGTACCCGATAACTTTCGCCGAGATGCACGTGCTGCTAGCCGATCGATTTTTTTGCTCCAACTAGTACACTCACGCACGCACACGCAAAACAACTTTGATCGCCAAAGGCTCTTGTCGAGCCTTACTTTCTCTCTTGTATTGCTCAACTCACGGTGTTGTACCGATTACAAAGCCTGGGTACAAGTATATATACTAGGGCAATCCATTGCCGACTAGGACTAGCTAGCTGACTCGGCTACTACTTCCTAGTACTAAACTGAACCGGACAGCACAACGTGTACTACTCCACTACCCGTATCCAACTCGTATACGCGACGCCGTACCGATGCCGGAGAGCCAGAGTGCTTATTCCTAACAAGGGCACCTTATTTGCCGCCATGGATTCCGAACGAGAGAGAGAGGATCGATCGATCTGTGTAAATGGCGGCCGAACCATGGTGGATTCACCGCACTACCGTAGCTGGCTGCCTGCCTGCCTGTTTCACATGGAATACACAACTCTCAAACGGGATGGCCCATATAGCCCATTGATTCACCGTCCACCAACAAATTTCCCTAACCCTAATAAAAAATAAATATACCACAAGAGTAATTCTCAAAAAAAAAATAAAAAAATACCACAAGAGTGTACGCATATGTTTATTTTTACAGGCCTAGGACGATGAATTCGGGTGTACGCATATATTTATTTTTAATCTCACGTCATCTCCTTTGAGGCGCTTCAGGCACAGCAGGCCGAGACCGTGTAGTGGTCTCCCTTCACGAATGCTGCTTCTCGTCCTGGTGGTTTTGGTGGAAGCGCTTCATGGCAGCGAACGCCTGCCTTCCCACCTGCCCCTACACACAGCAGGCCGTGACCGTGTAGTGGTCTCCCTTCACGAATGCTGCTTCTCGTCCTGGTGGTTTTGGTGGAAGCGCTTCATGGCAGCGAACGCCTGCCTTCCCGCCGGCCCCTACACACACCAGGCCGTGACCGTGTAGTGGTCTCCCTTCACGAATGCTGCTTCTCGTCCTGGTGGTTTTGGTGGAAGCGCTCCATGGCAGCGAACGCCTGCCTTCCCGCCTGCCCCTACACACAGCAGGCCGTGACCGTGTAGTGGTCTCCCTTCACGAATGCTGCTTCTCGTCCTGGTGGTTTTGGTGGAAGCGCTTCATGGCAGCGAACGCCTGCCTTCCCGCCTGCCCTACACACAGCAGGCCGTGACCGTAGTGGTCTCCTTCACGAATGCTTCTCGCCTGGTGGTTTTGGTGGAAGCGCTTCATGGCAGCGAACGCCTGCCTTCCCGCCTGCCCCTACACACACCAGGCCGTGACCGTGTAGTGGTCTCCCTTCACGAATGCTGCTTCTCGTCCTGGTGGTTTTGGTGGAAGCGCTTCATGGCAGCGAACGCCTGCCTTCCCGCCTGCCCCTACAGCAGCCTCTCAACTCCGCGACCCATGCTGCCTTCCTTGACGCCTCACCAGCATCCCCTCGCCTGCTTGCCCCACCTCGTCACCGCTCCTTGCCGACCATGGCCGTCGGGGGACAGTCTATCTATGGTCTGCGTGCGATTTGGCCCCTACGCTAGGCATATCCTGCCTTAACTTTTGCAGGTGCTGCTCATGTCAGTATTGATGTGTTGCTATGTATGTGATACTAGAAGATTGGGGCACTCTCATGATTTGTGGTGATGCTGCTCTCTCGCCAATCACTTTGGCTCCAACGTTAATCGAAGACCCCCAACGCCTACCCAGTATCCTCACCGACAATTGAAATCGGCACCCAAGATCTTCCTGAGAACCATTCTCTTCAAGACATCCGCATTTGGGTGTTGTTTGCACCCGATCCCTGAAGCCGGAACCCCCAAGCCCTTCGTCACGGAACCAAAGACCGTGGAGCGCCAAGGTTCCCTTCACGAACGCCAAGGCCCTGGATCCGAAGGCCCGTACCCGGATTCGAAGACCGATCCCGGCGTCGAGACCGAACCAAACCCCCGGAGCCCAAGATCGCCGATACCCGAAGTGTGATCCCTTTTTTTGAGACCCCTAATTTTATAATATATGGCATCAACCTATTGCATATAATTGTACATGCTTGCACTCATATCATGTGGTTTGGGGGCATTATGTCGATTCACCTTATTATTAAATATGGAGACCATATGCGGGCTTTTCTAGTCGTATATTAGCTCCATTTAAATTTGTATAGCGAACCGATGACATGTTTTGAATTGTTAATACAACATTTAAAATTGCGGGTATCTGGTCAACTTAAACCATATATTTAAGGGCCTAGGACGTGGATTCGGGTGTACGCGTATATTTATTTTTAGTATTAGCGTTAGCCAGGATTTGAACTCAAGACCTCTCGCCTAGGACCGTGGTAGTTGGCTCCTCGCGCTGTCCGCCCATCTGCACGGCTTCCTCGACAACTCCGTGCCTGCTCCAGCGAAGACGACCATCGAAGGTACCGGTGATGCCGCCACGACCGTCCCCAACCTTAGTATGCACGTTGGTGGGGGCTGGATCAGAAAGTGCTCGGCATTCTGCTCTCTTCTATGGAGGAGAACATTCGCCACACAGCTCATCGGCTTCAAGACCTCTGCAGCGGCGTGGTCAGCCATCCACACCATGTTTGGTGCTCAGAACCATGCCAATGTGAGGCACATCCGTCATCAAATACAGACGACGAGGAAGGGGACATGTCGGCCACGACATACATGCATTTCATGAAGGGCTTCGCCGACGCCATGCTCACTGTTGGCGCCCCCATCACCGACGACGAGCTCGTCAATTACATCATCACCGGCCTCGGCCCCGCCTACAATTCCATCGCCAGAGCCCTCACCGTTGGTAACGTCTCTGTTTTGTATGCCGACTTTTAATCTCACGTCATCTCCTTTGAGGCGCTTCAGGCACAGCAGGCCGAGACCGTGTAGTGGTCTCCCTTCACGAATGCTGCTTCTCGTCCTGGTGGTTTTGGTGGAAGCGCTTCATGGCAGCGAACGCCTGCCTTCCCGCCTTCCCCTACAGCACCTGGTGATTAGGTCTCGTGCCGCGCCTCGTCGCCGACGCCCGCGCAGGCCGCGTTGTGGCCTCCTCCTTGTAGCGCCGCTGCGCCCCCTCGTCACTGCAACCGCCGTCGTCCTCATGTCCCTCCCTGCCGCCATGTCCGCCGAGAATCCGTGCCTCTGTCGGAGTAGGTCTCCTCGATGCAGGCGCCTCCCTCACCTCTGTGCCGTCCCACCTCTTTTGCGGGTTCCCACCCTGTCCGTCACGGGCCTCCTCTCTGCAGCGACGCCGAGCCGTCCTTCGGCTGCAGGCTCTCAACCCCGCGGCCCATGCTGCCTTCCTTGATGCCTCACCAGCATCCCCTCGCCTGCTCGCCCCACCTCGTCACCGCTTCTTGCCGACCATGGCCGTCGGGGGACAGTCTATCTATGGTCTGCGTGCGATTCGGCCCCTACGCCGGGCATATCCTGCCTTAACTTGTGCAGCTGAGTATTGATGTGTTGCTGTGTATGTGATACTAGAAGAGTGGGGCACTCTCATGATTTGTGGTGATGTTGCTCTCTCGCCAATCACTTTGGCTCCAACGTTAATAGAAGACCCCCAACGCCTATCCAATATCCTCACCGACAATTGAAATCGGCACCCAAGATCTTCCTGAGAACCATTCTCTTCAAGACATCCGCATTTGGGTGTTGTTTGCACCCGATCCCTGAAGCCGGAACCACCAAGCCCTTTGTCACGGAACCAAAGACCGTGGAGCGCCAAGGTTCTCTTCACGAACGCCAAGGCCCTGGATCCGAAGGCCCGTACCCGGATTCAAAGACCGATCCCGACGTCGAGACCGAACCAAACCCCCGGAGCCCAAGATCGCCGATACCCAAAGTGTGATCCCTTTTTTTGAGACCCCTAATTTTATAATATATGGCATCGACCTATTGCATATAATTGTACATGCTTGCACTCATATCATGTGATTTTGGGGCATTATGTCGATTCACCTCATTATTAAATATGGAGACCATATGCGGGCTTTTCTAGTCGTATATTGGCTCCATTTAAATTTGTGTAGCGAACCGATGACATGTTTTGACTTGTTAATACAACATTTAAAATTGCGGGTATCTAGTCAACTTAAACCATATATTTAATTGTCGGGACCCGGTTCCGCTTAATATTGCCTAATTGCATCGCACCTTTGCCATGTAATACTGTTATCGCCATATTTTGGCCTACGAAGGAGATGGGCCGTGATCAAGATGGGCTTAGAAGATACATATATTCAACGTGTGGTTGGATCGGCCTAGTGCGTAGATTTGGGCTGAATTGCCCGTGTATCTTGTATCATAGTAGGTTTTGTTTCAGTCTAGGTTCCGTTTCGGTTTAGGTAAAGATAGAGTTGTAAAGTTACTCCAAAAGTAGAGAGTCTCCGGACTATAAATATGTACCTAGGGTTATTGAGAAAAGGAGGACAATCACGTTCACAACAAACACAATCTCGGCGCATCGCCACCCCTTGTTTCTAGGGTTTTTCTCGGGTAAGTGCCATGCTGCCTAGATCGCATCTTGCGATCTAGGCGATTTACTTATCGTTATCCGTGTTACCAGATCTGAAGCCTTGTTGATGGCGAGTAACACCTTTACCACAGATTTGTTAGAGCTAGCATCGGTTTTTACTATGATTGCTTATTTATGCTACCTCTAGCTATCTCGCTGCCTTTGCACCTTCTCCGGTGTGAAGGTGGCATCTTGCTTGATTTCTGCTTAGCCGATTTGATCTGTTATAGTTGTGCCTTGTTCATCAAGGTTTAGTTTAATATCCACGTGATTAGGCCTCATAAACGGGTTGAACGATCCGGTAATACGTAAGGTATGGTTTATTGATCTTAGAGGGGACGTTCCGGAAATTGACGTTATGTTGGTTTTTAGGCCTTCTAGGATCGGTTTTCTACTATTTTTCGATCTATTAGGCTCAACTACGGCGTTGGATGTTCGCTATGTGGTGAAAACACCAAACTATCGTAGATCGATTTAGCTTGTAGTAATTAAGCAAAACCCCATGTTATCATAGATCCAATGCGAGCCATGGGGATAATCGGCTCGAAAGCCGATTTAGTGGAAACCCGGGAGCCGATTACGGCTCGAATTTTACGATACTTGTTTACCGTGCAGAAACCAATCGGAACAATCCATCACCTTCCCGACCAGGTATAGGTCAGTGGCACGCTCGAACCAAGACAGACGCGTGCGGCGGAAGATTTATGCGCTGACCGAGGGACCAGGGCCCACCAGCCTGGAGCCTCCCGGCTCGGTTGTTTCGCCGCTGCCCGCCGTGAGTTTTGACAGGCAACACATTTCGCACGCGGTGGGACCTTCAACAACGCTTACATCAATGTCCGACGCGATGGAGAATAGGCCGGTCACGTCGACGAGCTTCTGCTGAGCACAAAGCGGGTATGACGAGATCAAAGGCTCTTGAAGCCGACCTCATCGGCTCTTTCGAGAGGACCAGCGGCGTCAAGTGGAAGGGATTCTCCCGAGGGTGCTCTCGATGAAGTAGATCTGTCTGCTCTTCGGAGGAACGCCTGTGGCTCTACGACGAGGTCAACTACATGGTGGCTCATTCTCTACACCGCCACTCGAGAGCCCGTGAACGCTGAGCGGTCGCGTTCGCGTGGTCCAGAGATCATGAAACATCAAGATTCTCCGTCGGGGCCCACTTTAGGAACCCACCAAGGAGAAAGACCGCCCACACCAGCAAGAATCGCCATTCACATCGCGGCTCCAGAGCCGCCAGATCAGCGGCATACATTGTCTACAAGGCCGGAGGCGATCCGGTGATTGCCAATTCGCTCGAGCCACCCAAAGAGATCCCGATGGGTACATATGTGCCTACGCGTCGGACTGCAACAACTTGGCGCACCACCAGATCGCAATCGCAGGAGTCTCCGGCGGGGGTTCTGCTGCAGATCTTCGTGAGCGCGCTCGAGCAACGATGTCCGGATGGACGCTGAAAAACAGGCATGGCTAGCCAAGCATGCCATCGAACAAGCCATGAGAATCCAGCCCTGCAGCTCAAACAATGGACCAAATCACTACCATCTTGAGAGATCGGTTCGGCCGTGCGAAAAGGCGCATAATCGGCTACTCAAAGCTGTACCCCAACGAAGTTTGACCTGATTCCACTACCGCCAAATATAAGCTCCCGAGTTCTCAAGATTCAGCGGTCGAGGGGTCAAGCTCGATCGAGCACGTAGCCGATACCGCAGCTAGGCATGATTTCGCATCGGATCAAATGCGCGTGAGATTTTTGCACAATCTCTAACAGACCAGCCTTTGGGTGGTACACCTGCCACCTGATTCAATTCGCACCGAAGCAACTAGAAGAACAGTTCCACATCCAAGATCATTCGGAGGCTACCGAGGCTGGCATTGCGCACTGGCGCAAGCACGTAAGCGGAGAAATCAGCCGAATACATCCAGCGCTTCAGACCATCAAGAATGATGTTACTCGCCTGCTTAATCGAGAAGGAAGCAATCGAGCTGGCAGTGTTAGGCCTCTCGGCACCCATCAAGGACGTGGCATTCTGTAGAATACAACTCATTGGCGACATGGCCCGTAAATCGACGATGTATGAGCAGCGCCACCTCGAGTTGTACCAAGACAAATTCAAACGTCCGATAAGCCTCGGTCGATGCAAGAGGAAGATCTCACGCAGACTGTGGAGGTGGCCGTGGCTGAATGGGCTCGGGGCAGATCACGTGGCCTGTAAATGGGTGAAACAGAAGGGCCTGCGAGAGGGTTCGACTGATGTGAGCAAAGCTGAGCAGATATTCGATTCATCAAGGAGAAGCGTGAGGTTGCCCGAAGGCCACAAAATCCCTACGGCTCAGGAGATGAACGGGAGACCATACTGCAAGTGGCATCATTCGTTCACTCACCCCACCAACGAGTGCAAGGAGCTTCGCCGCCAAATCCAGATGGCAATAGAACAAGGCCGCCTGATCCTCGGCCAGTTCGCCATGAAAGTGGACACGAACCCGTTTCCCGGTGTCAACATGATAGAACTCAATCGCTCCGCGAGGCGTAAGCTGGATTTCTCGTTCGGCGTTAACATGGCAGGGTCTGGATACCACCGTGACACGTACAAGGAGGACGGTGGTCACTCTCGAGGCAAGGAAAGAAAGGAGGCTGGTCCAGGCGACCGCCCACCACAATGACAAAGCGTACTTAACGAAGGAACAAGTGAGGAGAGTGCGATATCGGAAGCCACATTCCACGATCTCCTTAACAAGTATGAGCGCCAAGATGACCAATGTCGCCAAGACGACGAGACGACGGAAGATATGAGCACCTTGCTAGGGAACCGTCGAAAGAGAAGGAAGGCGCGGCTAGGCATTGGGATTGTCCTTTCTTCAAGTATTGTGGGGCATCGGAATGAGCCGATTGCCTACATGACAACTGCCGGAATGCAATCAGTAAAAAAAAGGACACGAGGCCGGTGTCAGATTCAAACGCTTAGGGCCTCTTCCGCCCCAGAGCCGACAAGGAGTCCGCCGAGCAGGAGACCTCGAGGAGAAGGATGGCAAGGGCGAAGACAAGTATCACCGCCCAAGGTGGTGCCGACGACTCGACACACCTGAAGCGTAGAGTGCAGCTGCAGAATTTAGAGGAAGTCAAGCAGATTCCACGCTTTGAAGAAAGCACACCTGATCCGGCCAAAGTGAGGCAGGCTGTGGAACGGACGACCACCCGACCGTAAAAGAGTGGCGCCTAAACCGATAAAAGCCGATGCAAGGACATCGGCCGGCACAAACATGGTGTTCGTGCTCCGCCGAATTTCGCGCCCAAGAACCGATGAGCTACTCGTGGCACACTTGATCGCGCCCACGGCCGGTTATCTTTGAGAAGCCACGTGAGAAGGGTTACAAACATCTGAAAGCCCTGTACCTGCGAGGTTACATCAATGGGCAACCTGTCAGCAAGATGTTGGTGGACACCGGAGCGGCAGTCAATATCATGCCATACTCCATGCTACGACGTTTGGGACGCTCCACTGCAGATCTGATCAAAACCAACGTCACGTTGAGCGACTTCAACGGTCAGTCTTCGGGAACAGGCGTACTGAACGTGGACTTGACAGTGGGTAGGAAAACCGTACCCACGTCATTTTTCGTTGTGGACAGCAAGAGCACTTACACTGTCTTGCTAGGAAGGGATTGGATTCACGCTAATTGCTGCATCCCGTCCACAATGCATCAGTGTCTGATCCAGTGGGATGGAGACGACGTCGAGGTCATCCACGCAGACGATTCCATCGAGATCTCCATAGCTGGCATGAACGTCTGGGAAGCGGAAGACCAAGAGCCGATCTGGAATCAATCTAGACGGCGAACGTATTGAAGCTACAAAAACGGGTGAGGCTGGTCTTATCCATCGCCTTACAGAGTAGAAAAGCCCACGATCATCCAGGGTACGGCCGATCCCGATCGGCCACAAAAATAAAAGCAGCGATCATACGACAAGCGGTTCAGTCGTAGCGGAGAGATGCTCGCCATCGTAAAATAATAAGGTGTAAACCGTCCTTGACAGATGCAAGCAAAAGGGGCGATTCAGCGATCGGCCCAAATTATTTTTGTTGTCCTCACCTACCTGCTCCCGTGTTTAGCATCGACCGACAGTGTGGAAAGCTTGGGTATGGGTTTACATCAGATGAGCTAGAAGAGATCGACATTGGTCCCGGGGATAAGCCACGACCAACATTTATCGCGAAAGTTAGAACCAAGTCTGCGGGACCCGATGATAGCCTGTTGAAACAATATCCATGCCGCTGGGACTACACAGAGATGCAGGTTGGGGAGCATCATCGAGCATCGGCTCCGCTCAAAAAGGATTTCGCCATTTCAACAGCGAGCACGACAAACGAAGGCGAAATTCGGAAGAAGTCAAGAAAGAGGTCGAGAAAATGTTGACCAAGTTGATCGGACCATGCGGTATCTCAATGGATTTCTAGCATCGTGCAGTAGAGAAGAAGGGCGCCAATGGCGTGTTGCTATAGATTTTCGAGATCTCAGAGCTACCCCAAAGGATGAATATCCGATGCCGTGGCGTAAACATTGATCAATGCAGCAGCTGGTCATAAGATGTTGAGCTTCATGGACGGCAATGCCGGGTACAACCAGATCTTCATGGCTCCGTAAGACATACACAAGATCGCATTCGAGTCCTGTGGTCCGTGGGGTTATTTGAATATGTAGTCATGACGTTTGGACCGAAAATGCCGCGCCACGTACCAAAGGGCCATGAATTATATCTTCCATGATCGATCGGCAAACGGTGGAAATCTACATCGATGACGTGGTGGTCAAGTCCGCTTAGCCAAGGACACTTGGACGATCGCAACTTGTCCTGGACCGAACAAGAAAATTCGCCTACGGATGAATCCAAAGAAGTGCGCTTGGGGTGACGGTCGGTTCTTGGGTTTTCGTCCATGAACGCTGAATTGAGATCGGCCTGAAAAGTCGAGGCGGCGAACGATGAAGCCACCCACCACAAAGAAAGAACTGCAGCCCCTTATCGGCAAGATTAACTTCGCCGACGATTCATCTCCAACCTATCGGGAAGGATTGAGCCGTTCATGGGACTAGTTAAGATCAAATCGTGACGAAGAATTCACTGGGGCGAGCAACAACAACGAGCCTTTGACGAGGATCAAAGAGTACACAAAGCCACCAAGTTAGTTCCACCTCGCCCGACAGCCATTCTACATTTACTTGTCGAGTGACACGCCCATCGCCTCGGTAGTGGTGCAAGTTTATGATGGGCTGGAGCGAGTCGCCTTTACATAAGGTGAGGATGCCGACGCAGACAAGGTACCCGACATCGATAAGTTGTGCCTCGCACTTTTTTCACCGCACTAAGTCGCGCGCCACATCTTGCTATCGCCAGAGGTCATCATCATATGCAAATCAGACGTCATAAAGCACATGCTGTCGGCTCCTATGTTAAAAGGCCGACTGGGCAAGTGGATGTTTGCATTATCAGAGTTTGACATCCGGTATCAACCTGCGAAAGCAGTTAAGGGACAGGCGCTGGCTGATCTTATCGCTGAAAGGATCAACACAAACATAGCCGCACTGTCCATAAGAGCGTGGGCCATGTTTTTCGACGGATCAGTTTGTGACGATGGCTGCGGCATCGGCATTTTACTTGTGTCGCCCCGGGGGGCAACATTTTCCTTCTCCATCGATTGTCTACCTCTCCCACTAACAATGTAGCCGAGCACGAGGCAATACGCAGGATGGAGTTACTCCTCGGCCGGAGCAGCGGTGGAAATTTTGAGACCCAAGTTGGTGATTTCCCAGCTCACGGAGGACTACAAGTGCGAGAGCGAGTCCCTCTTCCCATTATGGCTGCACTGCCGCGAGCTGATGACGCACTTCCGGTACATCAACTTCACTTGGATCCCACGAGCGCAGAATACCGAGGCGACGATCTTGGCGCAGATAGCTTCAGGTACAAGGATATGGTAGAAGGAGCCGATGTTCGTGCAGTTCCTAGAAGCAGACGATCGAGAGCCGATATCTTCAATTACTTGAAGGATTCGCCTGGGGCACCTAAACGGATAAGGTACAAAGCCATGAAGTACGCCCTTATTGGGGATGACATGTTTCAGGACTGGAAGGGCTATTGCTCAAGTGCTCGGGACAGCCGAGGCCAATCAGCTCCTACACGAGGTACACGAAGGAGCTCGTGGAACTCACCAATCGGCTCATAAGATGAAATGGTTGATCAAAGGTCAGGGTTTTATTGGCCCACTATGCTTGAGGACTGTTTCAACTACTACAAAGGGTGTCAAGCATGTCGAAATTTGGAAAATCCAGATGGTACCACCAAAGCGCCGCCAATGAACCCCATCATTAAGCCTTGGCCATTCCGAGGATGGGGCATGGACATGATCGGCAAGATCAATCCTCCATCGAGCAAGGGCCACATGTGGATTGGCTATCACGACTACTTCACTAAATGGGTAGAGGCTGTCCCGATGAAGTCAAAGAACTCAAGGATGTTATCAATTTTGTGAAGGAACATGTCATCCATAGATTCGGATTCCCAAACTATCACGACCGATGGAGGTTCGGTTTTTATTTCTCGAGTTTAGAAAGTTCTGCGAGGACATGGGGATTAAGCTTAGATCATCTCCATACTATGCTCAAGCAAATGGGCAAGTGAAGCGTCAATCGTAGTCTCATCAAGTTGATCAAGAGAAAAGTCGATGAGCACCCAAGGCGTTAACGAGGTTTTGTCGAGGCGTTATGGGCCTATCGTATGTCATGCCATGGAGCAATAAAACCTCACCATATCATCTAGTATATGGACAAGAAGCCGCCCTACCGTGAAATTACGGCTGGATCGAGACGTTACTTTTCACGATCTAACAACCAAGAGTACGCCCTCGATGAGTGACAGTGTGGAGGATTTAACCGAGCTCAGGTTATGGTCACCGAGAAAATCAAAGAAAACAAAGCCAAGGTAGCTCGTGCATACAACAAGAAAGTGAAGCCAAAGGAGTTCCACGTTGGTGATCCGGTATGGGAAGTCAGGTTGCCTTTAGGGACTAAGGATGCAACATATGGTAAATGGTCTCCAAATTGGCACGGTCCGCATGAGGTCGACCAAGTTTTAAGAGGGAACGCGACATGCTTGAGCTGGACGGTGAAAATTTCGATGGCGTCAATGGCCAGCATCTCAAGAAGTATTTTCCAAGCATGTGGGATATGGGACAATAAAACTTGAGGGGCCGATACGTGAGATCGGCTAAGTCGATTGGCAGTAAAATATGGGGGCCGACGTTGAAAATCGGCCGAATAAAAAAAAACATCGGCATAAGTTACCAACAGTTGCCAGCCTGCACATGCAAGCTACTGAGGAAATGCCTTGAGGGCGTGGAGAGCGTCAGCACGGAACTCAGTTATTTCAGCTTCGTCATCATCATCCTTGCTGGTCAATAGTTGTTCGTTCAGGGCACATTTTTCGATGGGCAATTGAGGTTTGGATCGCCCGTTTTGAAAAAAGAAGGACACAGGTCGCCTATTTTGAAAAAGGGTCGCAGGTTACCGTTTCAGACCAAGAAGTGGCCGTTTTGATGTGCCTAAAGATGCGACCAAGTTTTCACCAACGTTCGTGACGCTAAGGATGGGCAGGCAATGAAACCATATGGTGTCAACATTTTGGTTTTCGGAGAGGCCGATGGGTGGTCATCGGCTCTTTGCGGTTGAACCTGTTGGACGTAATACGTGTAGTATGATGAGAGCCGATACGGTGTCATCGACTCTTTGGGCAGCGACCTATTTTGGCTATCGGCGAAATTAGGGGCAAACAAGCAAGGAGAAGCTTTGGGAACGGATTCTCATTCATTTGAAGATGATCGATTGCAAAAGGATGGTCGATTACAAAAGGAGTCCTGCTACTACTAATGCTACTGCTACTAAATCCTAATCGAGGCCGAGGTCGTCGTCGCTGCTGCCGCCGCCGTCCTCCTCGCTGTCTTCGGCGCTGCTACCAGCGTCGTCTTCCTCGCCGAGGAAGCGGTAGGCCTCCTCGTCCTCGCCGTCATCGCCGTCTTGGACCCGCACGGAAGTACTTCACCGGCTGGTACTCCTCGGAGGAGGTGTCCTCCTCCTCCTCTTCTTCTTCTCTTCTTGAGGAGTCGACGCCATCCTGTGACATGGCGTCGTCGCTGTCCGCCTCAGCTCCCCGGCGAGGCGAGGTTCTCTTCCGTCAGGACGATCGCCCTTCGACGGCAAAGTCTCAACCCTCTCGCCCCACCATTGTGGGGCGAGAGTGTACGCTTGCCGGCGGGTGCTCCGGAGTTGGTTCGCGGTCACTGAGGCTATTGGAGGCGTGGGAGGACAGACCGGAGGAAGCAAAGGAGGCCATGGCGAGAAAGAGGGTTTTTTTCCGGTGGAGAAAGAGGGTTTTCTGGCTACGGGAGGAAGATGGGGACTGTTAACTGTTCAGGCGGATTTAAATAAGGAGGAATAGTGAAGAAACGGTTCAATGCCATAGCAGTTTCCCAGATTGCGCTGCCAAAATCGTCAAATCATGCACTGCGGAGGAGTTGGAAGACAGGGCATCATGATGAAGGGGTGGCGTGACGATCCTGTTCTGCCACGTGTTCTGACGTACGCGTAACCCAATAGAAAAAAAAAAGAGGAAAACCCAGGAAGAAAAACACATAGAGTGGTTTTGGAATTATCATTGCCAAACCAGGGGGGCATGTGTTATCGCCATATTTTGGCCTACGAAGGAGATGGGCCGTGATCAAGATGGGCTTAGAAGATACATATATTCAACGTGTGGTTGGATCGGCCTAGTGCGTAGATTTGGGCTGAATTGCCCGTGTATCTTGTATCATAGTAGGTTTTGTTTCAGTCTAGGTTCCGTTTCAGTTTAGGTAAAGATAGAGTTGTAAAGTTACTCCAAAAGTAGAGAGTCTCCGGACTATAAATATGTACCTAGGGTTATTGAGAAAAGGAGGACAATCACGTTCACAACAAACACAATCTCGGCGCATCGCCACCCCTTGTTTCTAGGGTTTTTCTCGGGTAAGTGCCATGTGCCTAGATCGCATCTTGCGATCTAGGCGTATTTATTATGCTATCCGGTGTTACTCGTCTTTGAAGCCTTGTTGATGGCGAGTAACACCTTTACCGATTTGTTAGAGCTAGCATCGACTTTTACTATGATTGCTTATTTATGCTACCTCTAGCTATCTCGCTGTCTTTGCACCTTCTCCCGGGTGTGAAGGTGGCATCTTGCTTGATTTCTGCTTAGCCGATTTGATCTGTTATAGTTGTGCCTTGTTCATCAAGGTTTAGTTTAATATCCACGTGATTAGGCCTCATAAACGGGTTGAACGATCCGGTAATACGTAAGGTATGGTTTATTGATCTTAGAGGGGACGCCCGGAATTGACGTTATGTTGGTTTTAGGCCTTCTAGGATCGGTTTTCTACTATTTTCGTATCTATTAGGCTCAACTACGTGGGATGTTCCGGTTGCGTGAAACACCAAACTATCGTAGATCGATTTAGCTTGTAGTAATTAAGCAAAACCCCATGTTATCATAGATCCAATGCAGCCATGGGATAATCGGCTCAAAGCCGATTCTGAGAAACTCGAGCCGATTACGGCTCGAATTTTACGATACTTGTTTACCGGCAGAAACCAATCGAACAATCCATCACCTTCCGACCATGTATAGGTCGGTGGCATCTCGAACCAAGACAGGACGCGTGCGTGCCGGAAGATTTGCGGGCCGTTGACCGAGGGACCAGGGCCCACCAGCCGCTCTGGGAGCCTCCCGGCTCTTCGTGTTGCTCGTCGCTGCCCGCCGGTGAGTTTTGACAGGCAACAAATACATCATATCATGATCATGCCGATTCTTCCGTATTAGTTGTAATTGTTGCATCGCTTGTTTCTTTTAGTGTTTTGCTTCTTTCCGGATAGGACGATGAGATGTTGTGAGCTTCTACAAGTTCTTCGGATATGTATCTTCGGCAATGTTTTCCAGCCAAGCATTCTTCCCCTTGCTACCTATTTTACATTTCTAGTCTTTATTTCCTCCTGTTGATCTATTGCTATCCGTGTTACGATGCTTTAGTTTTCGTACCCCTGTTATATTACTTGAAACCCCTATATTTCCTTGGACACCTCCTATTTCCTGTTGTTTGGGTAGACAGTTGGTCTTGCGAGTCGTAGTCGCTTGCTCAGGTGCTGCTTCGCGTCGTCGGATGTTGGGGGTTGGCATATTGATAAAGGTGGAGACAATCGAGGTTTTAATAACAGCTGGTTAATTAAATAATAAATTGGATATAATTAATGAAGAGGCATCGACGGATAATAGTTGAGATTTGGTTGTTAACCGTCAATTGTGTCCACCTAGAACCAGTTCTTGACACATGTTTCAAGATAGAGCGCGTTAACCACATGTGGTGTCTAGGCACCCCTATCGGCTTAGTACCTGATTTCAAAGTATTGTACTGGGGGCCACAAACTAGTTTGAAGCTCTCAAAATTCCATATACCATGCAGCGATAGAGAAAACCTTCAAAAACCGTGACTTTGTACGTAGCGTGCTAGTGAAATGCTTCTAGCAATTGATCTAGAGCTATTTCAGTCTGTCTAGTTTCTAGTGTTCATGAGCGAACATGCTGCTTATGTGTATGAAATGCTATTAGTTTGATCAGATCCTGTAAATTTGCCACGCGGTGCAATACCACAATGTGTGGTTTGAAGGAGAAAAGGGCGTCAATCTATAAAGATCGGTATAGAAACAAAAAGTTTTGAAAGAGTAATCTACTTGTATCGTGCAGAAGCTCGAGTCTTCAACTAAACACCATCGGCTCGACCTGAATCTTCAAGCTTCGAGACGCCACTTTGAGGCTCGAGTCTTCAGCTAAACACCGGAGGCTTGACCTAAATCTTCAAGCTTCGAGACGCCACTCCGAGGAACTACACCAAATCAGACTAGATCATTTGAATAGCCTGGTTTGCAAAGACCTAATTGTGCCACTTAGAAAAAGAGACTCCAGGGTTCAAAGGGGGAGCTTCGTGACAATGCCTCCAAGAAGGGAAAAGACGTGACAACGCCTCGGGACCATAGTTGTTGCTGGCACGGAACAAGGCCATGCAAAGTTTTGGGCTTATAGCTCCTATGCGACGTCTTTACGTGGAATTGGAAGGAAAGCGACATCGTTGAAAAGAATAGCTCGCATGCGACGGATGTGAGGCAACTAATATCCCAGGGCCACACGGGCCTTAAATCGGTGAAGGACACATTTAACTTTGTTCCAATATTAGGTTAAGCCAAACCGGTTGGTTGGGACAGCCCAAACCAACCGCTTCCGACCGAGAGCGCGTAACACTCCCGTAGCTTCCCGACGGTGGCGGCGGACCTCACCCATCGTTCTCGGCGCATGGCGCGCACGGCAATTAATTTAGGGCGGCGCTGCTCGACGACGAAGGTGGTGAGTTCCATTTGAAAGCTAATTCTCTCCCATTCTTCTCAATTCGAGATCTGGCGTGCCCATTGATGCTAGATTGTGGAGGCGAGGGTGTCTTGAACCGGCGAGGGGAACGATATGGAGCATGGAGAGGGACTTCTAATCGGTATATCCGTATCTCGCACTTAATTTCTCTAAGGTTGAGCTCTGCTCGCTTCCGCTAGCTCACAAGTTGCCAAAAAGGGGGAGACGATGTTGCGCCAAACCTTCAATTTCGTGATCAATTTCTTTCCTCTAGGGCTGTTTTAGTTGATGGCGACGCAGATCATTGAGAGACACGGTTGTTAAATGGGAGGTGGAATTAGAACATGTTGATCCCCAAGAGCTAATAAACATGGGAGAGGAGTAAGAAGGAAAATGGTGGAAAAATTGGGGATAGTGTGGTTTGGGGCGAGCAAGAAGTTTCTTTGTTACGATTTGATGATTGCAAATGTGACTATGTTAGGGTTGAGACAGGGAACATATAGTTGATGAAATCGATGAGAAAGTTGGACAAGCAAAACTGCTCGCTTTTTAGCGAGCTCATTGATCTAAAACCGATTCGAGGGTTGGATATGTGGCCTCAAGTCGGCTGCTCGGATGGTCGAGGATGATTGGCTGCACAAAGGCAAGTAATGCCTATACTTACTGAGTTGGAAGTGTTAATGTGGAGGATGATGATGCTAATGCACAAGGGAGGCTGCAGATGGTAATGCACAAAGGATTGTAATCTGATTGGAATTCGGTTGAGATACATGACCGCACCGATTTGGTCATTGCACCAATAGATGACATTGAAATGGCAAAGCTTTTGGCATTCCTATAGATGAGAGACAAGGAGAAGAAGAGGATGAAGCGCAAATGATGGTGACAACCATTTAAGAGATGAAGAGGCGTATATAGATCTAGAGTTGTTGGAAAATGTCAGCTTCATGTAGATGATGCACATGATGATGAGCTAGTAACATTTATGACAAAGAGGACCCAGTTATTGAAGTTGGGAGATTGTTTCAAGCATGGATGAATTAGGATGTGTTTCAGGACATATGCAACAAACGTGAGTTTGCTACCAAGACTATGTGGATCGATAAAGAAGTTCTATGCAAAATGCATAGGTTATGATGGTGGTGCCAAGCCTTGCAAGTGGTATATATCTGCTAGACGCCAACCCGATGGAAGGACAATAAGAGTGAATCAAATTCCAAAACCTCATACTTGCATTACAAGTTCTCAAACAGTTACAAAGATGACATCACAATTATGGGTTGCAGAAAGATCAAGCCCATTTTAGCCACAACACCAAACAAAGACCGCAAAGAGACCGAAAATAGACTTGGAAAAGCAAGACCCCATTGCTGAATTATACTACGTGTGGAAGGCAAAGCAAAGGGCAATGAAAGAGCTATATGGTGATTGGGCAAATACCTTTCGAATGCTTTATAACTTCAAAGGTATAGAGAAGAGGTCACCGGCGGTGTTGTGGAGATAGATACCGAGGTAACAGTGATGGGAAAGTCTTCTTCTCTAAATTCTTCATGGCTTTAAAGCCTTGCATCGATGGCTTCAAAGCGGTTGTCCCATATTTGAGTATAGACTCATCTTTCTTGATCGAAAGTGGAATGGTCAACTAGAAGCATGCAATGCTTTAGATGGACACAATTGGATGTTCCTCGTAGCTATTGGCATGTTTCTGATGCGAGAGGCATCATGGACATAGTTCATGATGCGCTTGAAAAGATGCATAGGGCGCTCTCCATTGGCGGCACACGATGCATGTAAAGGTTTAGAAAATGCGTGAAGATTGTTTTCCTCATGCCGAGAGGAGTGCTTGACCATATGTGGATGAATTTGATCAAAAAATTCAGAGGAGATGATTTTGGACGATGTGGCCAAAGAAGAAGATCTTACACCAGTGCATACATTCATATCACCTTGAGAAGATTAAGGCGGCATGCTCGAGGAGGATAGGGTCAAGTTTTGTACATGGTTGGAAACCTACCATTCTCTTTTATGGTACAGTCTGGTTTTAACACGCCATCAAATGTGATCATATCAACAATAATTTGGCGAAAGTTTCAACAACAAAGTGAAGGAGTTAAAAGACTTGCCCGTCCATGACATGGTTGACCAGATCAGGATCATGATCATGAGGTTGTGGGAATTGAGAAGAAGGCTTGGTGATGTTCTTCAAGGAGATAAGCTTCCCGATGTTGTGCGTGGTGGTCAACAGAGCAAATCTTGCACATTTGCGTGTTGAGAAATCCTCATTGTGGGTCTTGAAGTCGAGATACAAAGATCGGGCAGAGGCATGTTGTTGACACTCAATTGCATGAATGCACATGCCTTGAGTGGCAACACACTGGAAGCCTTGTGAGCATGCCATACTTTTCTTGGCCTCCAAACACAAGCTAAATATGCACCCATATTTGCATGAGTATTATTCTCAGCAAAATTCAAGGCATATGGAACACCAATTCCAAAGACTTACAGATCGGTCTCAGTGGCCTGAAGTGGACATTCAGTTCTCCTTGTGTCCTCCTTTGATGAAAAGAAAGGTGGCCCAAGCAGAGTAGATTCAAGGCTTGGTTTGAGAAAGGTGGGAGCGAAGAAGGGAAAGAAAGATGAAAAGAAAGATGCCAAGCCAAAAGGGCCCAAAAGGTAACAAGAATAGATGCAAACTCAGAAGAACTTGGACACCGAAATGGCTCTACCAAGTGCGTATACATCGCTGAAAAGCCAAAGTATGTTCATCCAAAATCTATCCCATTTCTTGTTGATGATTTTTCTCCCCACTAACTTGCTTGTTTTCGGGAGGAAGCGTGGAGAAAAGGCCCACCTCTTGTTGTTGACGAATCTTGGCCTGAAAAGGGCAAGAATCAATGGCCAAAGAAAGAAGAGAACTAACCAGATCATGTTTGGTGTCACGAGGTGCAATCTGAACTTGTTTTGGAGGATGATGTGCAAACTGTTGAGGCTTTAGGGCACATCGCTTCGATTTGGAAGCCGTGCAAAATGAGGGGCAAATGAGCACATTGTTGAGGCTCGTGCAAAATGAGCCTGTTGTTGAGGCTCGTGCAAAATGAGCCTGTTGTTGAGGCTCGTGCAAAATGAGCCTGTTGTTGAGGCTCGTGCAAAATGAGCCTTGTTGAGGCTCGTGCAAAATGAGCCTTGTTGAGGCTCGTGCAACCGACCAAGTTGTTGAGGCTCGGATCATGATCATGAGGTTGTTGAGGAGGTGCAGGAGGTGAAGGAGACTCTTGGACGTCTTGTGGGAGGCCAGATGGTAATGGTAAGAAAAAGAAGAGCATAAACCTATTGTGTGGTGTGAAACTTGTGAAGGAGAAGAAAACGAGGGGTAAGAAGAGCCAAAAGAAATAGACATTTGTTATTGTAAACATTTTTTATTGTTGTAAACATTTGTTATTGTTGTAAACATTTGACACTTGTTGTTGTAATAATTTGGCACTTGTTGTTGTAAACATTTGTTATTATAATAATTTGTCACTTGTTGATAATTTGGACAAAATTCAAATATGATGGTAAATTTGAATTTCAACATATGTAGCTATGTCACTTTTCTATGTTTGTATGAGCTTCCAACGTTTTTCTCATATGTACAATACAACTCATCCTCACCCGATCCCTTTTGTGAAGTACAACTCACCCTCACCCAAAATGGGGTAGAAATGGGCTCCAAAGCTAGGGTAAACCACCCCATTTCTAAGCAAGTTTTTTTCGACCATTTCTAAAACCAAGTTAGATATTTTTCCTCAGAACTATGTCACATAACATGACACCATGCGAAGGTTTTGTATTTTTTGATTTTTTGAATTAGTTATGCACATTTGAATGTCGGTCAAACTTGAAGGGTTTTCATAAATATTCTTAGCTAGGCTGAGGCTAGCAAAACTACCATTGGATCTCTGATGAAATAGCATGTTGTGAACCTAAAATTATTTTTACAAAAATCATCAAGATGGAATCATGTACTTGTAGTTCATATCTTACCCACTTCCACCGATTCTACAGGATTTGTCTTTTTCACTGTGGATGGAATAAAAGGTTTGAGATACTCAAGTTGGGAAATTGTACATTCTAGGTGGTCTAGTATTTTTGAAAAATAGGATGTTACCATTTTGAAACTTCAATTTGGTGGTTGCTTCACAAATCCCCCTCTTTCTACAAATGAAAATAGAAAATGATTTTTCCGTAAATCGAAAAAACTTTGTGCTACAACATTGTTAGTCATCCCATTATAGACATGCATGCCAAATATGGGCACATTATCACAAACTATGCCTTGATTCTAGCCATATCATTGGTCATTTGACCCGAAAGCGAAAACCTCGGAGGAGATAGGTCATTTTGTGAAGGGTTTTTGAAATATGATCAATAGACCAAGTTTTATATTTTTCCTCACAACTATGTGACATAACATGACACCATGAAGGTTTTGTATTTTTTGATTTTTTTTGAATTAGTTATGCACATTTGAATGTTTGGTCAAACTTGTGAAACCCGCTGATCGCATCCTAAACCCCGCTAACCCTAAGGCCGAATGAGGACCGTAGATCTAACCCTAGCGCGACATCGTGGTCGTCCGATTCATGGTGGCTCTGGCGATCCGTGGAAGGGCTTGTTCGCAACCCGATTGGTTGGCGTCTCTTAGAAGGATTTCGTGGCTAGCTCTTGGCGATCCGTGGGATGGATGATTCGGAATCGATTGGCTTCATCGTTTTACGTGCAACAGCGTGGCATGCAGGCGTGGCATGCGAGGGCTGGGCGGGCGTGGCGGCATACTCCTCCGTCGCATTAAATAAGTTTACGTGTAACAACTTTGTGGATAGCCTTAGGCTGGTCATAGTGCTAAGTAACTGAGACTAGTAACTTGCACATGTTACTAGTTGATGTTACTACCTTCATAGTGGGTGAAACATATGTATGGTGTCATGCAAGAGCTAATTGATTAGGTTGTAGACTCATATGATCTTGGTTATGTGTGATGTTATGGTAACTAGCTGTTACTACCTCTCTCTCTTTCTTCATTAATTGTCATGCCATGTCACCAATTTGTTTAATTGGCATTGCATGTACATGCATGTTACTACCTAAGGGCATCCACTATGTGCAAAAAACCACATCTTAAGTCCTATGTGACAATGCTTGTAGTCTACTTTATACATAGTGGAAGAAATAAGAGTTGTCCATAAGCTTGTAGGTGACCTTAAGCTTATGGGTTGTCCACAAGCAATAGAAAATAATTTACTCTCTCTTCCCTCTCATGCATGAGTATGTAGGATGAGACATGTGGGTCCCAGCTTATAGCTAAAGTTCACCTTATACATAGTGGAAGATTTTACAAGGAAGATGGGTCCCACCTTATGGCTAAAGTTTACCTTATACATAGGTGCTGCCGGTTACTCCCACTATGACTAGTCTTAGGGCAGTCTTATGGACTACTTTTGGCTTGTGGATAGCCTTATGGACTACATAGTGGATGCCCAAGTGCATTGGAAAGGTAGAAGTACATTTTGTGGACAAATTTTGAAGCCAAACGACACTTATTTGAGGACAGAGGGAGTATGCATGTCACTATGACCAGCAGAAAAAATATCAAAATCTAAAATATGTAATAAATATAACGTACAGCGTTGGCACACTCGAGACCGTTGGACCGAGCGTGGCATGCGAGGGGCGGGCTGCACCATGCATGCAGCATGCAGGGTCGGGGGCGGCGGTGCAGGGGTTACAGTACGTCGCATCCTAGCTATTTTTTTTCTCTCTTTCGCATTGATCACGCCCGCTACCCACACGCAACGCAGCGCACGCGTCTCGTCTCGGCGTCTGGGCGGGCTGCACCATGCATGCAGCAGCTGCCCCTAGCGTCGCAGTCTAGCTATTTTGCGTGCAACAGCGCTGCCCCATTAAATAAGTGTACGTCGAACAACTTTCTTCAGTCAAATTTACTTCCATCTGGTTCATGCGCCATACAAAAAGTCAATATTACTCCCACCGATTTTTCTTGCGTGTGCCAATGAACAACTACCTTGGACGTTTTTTTCTCTCTTTCGAATTAATGCACATGCTTGCATGCGGGCCCCCTTGCATGCAGGGGCGGGGCGCCGATCCTAGCTATTTTTTCTCTCTTCGCATTGATCACGCCCGCTGCCCGCTTCCGCCTCTTTCGCATTGATCATGCATGCAGGACGCTGTTCGCCTCTGCGCCAACGCGACGCTGGATTCCCACGCCACCCTCAATAAATAGGCAAAACGCCTTTGCCTCCTCATCTCATCTTGCCCCTCATCTCTTCAACCTCGAGCCCGTCCCTTTGCCTCCTCCCAGCCGCCCCCCAAACACTCCGACCATGGCGACCTCCCCCTTCCGCCTCCCTTCCGACGAAGAACTCAGCGACGAGGACAACCACCCGGACCACAAGCAGTGGTGGGAGCGGGAGCCCACGCGCCGCCCCCGCCCCAAGCGTGGCAAGAAGGAGAAGTCCCCGCCCTGCCCCTGGGCAGACCAGGGCCCCATCGTCCACAACCCCGTCCCCAACCTCCCCGGCGGCGGCGACCTCCCCTCCGAAGCCTACTGGGCTAAGGCGGCGAAGGAGGAGGCAAGGGAGGAGGCTCGCATGGCCAAGTGGGAGGAGAAGGCGGCCCAGCGCGCCTTGAAGAAAAGGCGCAGACAGTGGGAGGAGGAGCAACGGGAGGCCAATGGCCGGGCCTTCCGGGAGGAGCAATGGAAGCGGGAACAATGGAGAGGCGGGCGGCGGATGCCTCGAATGCGGCCAGAATGCACCGCCTCCACCGCCGATGGAGTAGGGGTTAGGGTTAGGGCTAGCCTAGGTTTAGGCGGGCGCCTATTCCGCCCCTTCCCTATATTATTGTACTTTTTTTTTATTGTAATGTTATCTATCTAATATAAGTAATGTTATCCCAATATTATCGCCCCCAATATTATCTATCCTTGTTTCATTGCAATCTGTGTTTTATTTTATTGTATTGTCATTTGTCAAAACACCCAAAACAACAAGTGTATAAAACAAAAGACACAAAACAAGTTCATATTATATTTGTGTATTTACAAGTGTATAAAACAAAAGACACAAAAACAAGTTCATATAATATTTATATATTTACAAGTGTATAAAACAAAAGACACAAAAACAAGTTCATATAATACTCGTGCAATATTTATATATTTACAAGTGTATAAAACAAAAGACACAAAAACAAGTTCATACAACACATGGTTCATTTTCAAATAAGACATTTACATATTTACATAAGTTAAAGGAGCGCCCAAGTTATGTTAGTTAAATGGATATCTTTGGACTTCATTTATATATGTACTTTTGCAAAAAAAAAGATTGCAACCTATTTAGATTGTAACGCGAGTACTTTTTTTTGCCCAATCAACATATAGTTACTATTGGGCCTGGATACGTCCATTTTGGCATGGCTAGGTTATATTTGGGCCTGGCCTTTTTCAATCCTCGTCAATTGTTTTTTTACTTTTCAACCCTCCCTCCTCGCACACGGGCGCCCCACACCGATAAAAGGAACACCGATTAAACTGACGAAATCGACGAACTGAAGAAACACTGCCAAAACAGAGCAGCTCAAAATTAGCCCGAATTTGTGTTGCATTTTATTCAAGCCAAAGACATAGACCATTACATCCATTACAAAGCATCACTCGAACACCGATCGCTTGTCTAATGACTAACAATGAGGAGATAAACTAATCCGAGAGAAATTACACAAAATAAAAACCGCCATCGATTGTCCCGCTTCTTCAATTCGATGATTTGCCTTAGCTGCTTGTTCATCTTCTTTAGCTCGGCCTTCACTTCCGCATCCACCGTAGTACCAGCGGAAATGGGGTTGCCAGATCCCAATTGCTCCACCACGGACGGGTTTTCGAGCTCCCGGGATGCTACCTCCACCCCACGCTCGATGTACTCATCAAGCCACTCAAAATGCCCACATTTTGGCAGTTCCTGAAATCGCAGAGATGAACCCTAAATCCCAAATTCGATGAAATGCATGAAATTTCCAAAGAAAAGAGAGAAATTGGCGCCGAACACTCATATCTCACCTTTCCGGCTCGGGCTTGCTCTCACACTTCACAAATTCCCGACCAATGTTGCCGTTCTTGTCGGTGGATGTGACAAGCCGCCTGGGCGCTGCACGGGGCAATCGGGCACCTCTCATCGGCACCGCACCATACCGAGGCCATGAGCGGTGGGAGGAAGCAGAGCTCGACATCCCTCGCCGGCTTTGCCGCACTTGCTCGCCGGAGAAGAAAACAGAAGGGGATGAGATGCTGGAACGGTGGCGGAGTGCTCGCGGGACGGATCGGGGCCAACGGCTCTCTTCAACCACAGGGTGGGTCCCACGATATGAGGTGGACATCAGGTGAGTTCCGCCGTGACGTGGAGAGGCTGTGGGTCCTACTGTGCTCAGCTGATTCGAACTCGTTGACGGTCTCGTGGGGTTAAGTAGAAGTGTCGCACGGGAGCTATTTGCCGCTTCAGAAGTGTCGCGTGCGAGCTATTCTTTTCAACGATGTCGTGTTCCTTCCAATTCCATGTAAAGACGTCGCATAGGAGCTATAAGCCCGCAAAGTTTTTGCAGATGGTCTAGCACCCACCCTAAGCATCACCCATGGCTTTGCCCCTGAAACCTAGATAGCCTCCGTCTAGTGAAAAATACCGACATCTCACTATGGCATGGCACCAACTCTGACTACAACCTAGGCTCAAGAGCAGTCGCGCAAACCGGGAAGCACACCGTTTAGAAGAAGCCGAGCAAACTTGACATAGGGCAATATGGGTCCAAGGAGGAACTCGGAGATGGCACTAGACAATATGAAGCAAATAGTGCACATGGAGGAGGCAATCAACAACAGGATGGGCATCATGGCCACACTCCCAAGGAGGTAAACGACATCCATAGACACGCCGGCAATGGTCGAAGCCTTACGGTGCTTTCACAGATACACCACCCTGGTCGCCAGCTTTCCTCTCCTGCAAACCAAAACAACAAAAGATGGACCAACCAAATTTTGCCGCCAACACCTCCACAAAGCGTCCACGGCCGGCCGGCCCAGGAGATAGCGGAAACATGATGCATTTCCCCAATGATCGTCCACGGACGGCCGCACCCTGAGTCCGCCTGTGCATGCCAACCCCAACCGGCGGTGCAAGACAGGCAGGAGCGTCACTCGGGAGGCGAGGGGCGATGCAAGTACTAGTCGTTTGATGCGCCGCATCCGCGAGAGGAGCCGTGCCACCATTATCGGCCGCGTGGGCTTCACCCGACAATGTCCTTCAGCAATGACATGGAAGGGGAGGGGTGGCGGTGGCTAGGGTTAGGGTTGCCGTCCGAGTCACCCTCGGGAGGGCGAATGACTGTTCATTCTCCAAGAGGTCTTATAAACCAACTCTTGGCCAAAAGAGGCCAAGCAACAAGAAAAGGGCTACTCTCGGACATTACATTAGTCAACCTTTTTTGCACCAACAAGACACGGTGTATTCGCATCTTCTTTGATTTTTAACACAAGCATATTCGATCGTAGAGTAGCCATTTCAGAAAACTCAGACATTTCTTGTTTTTTTTTTCCAAAATTTCCATGATACCAACATTGCGACAGAAGCCATGACCTTTTTTAATTGCCCTCTTTTATGGATTATCCCCACCCACCAATCTTTGAGATGGTGCATGTGGTGGTATTCTCTTGGATTAATATCTTATTATTGTCCAAGCCAATTCTTCAACCTGGACCAAGCTCAAATAGTAAGGGTATCTCCAGCGGCATGAACCATTTTGGACAATCATGTTAGGTAACGCGCTACGGAAGCACATAAACAAGATCATATTGTTTTCTATACAATTTTTGGGTATGAATTCTGGCCAGAGTCCCGGCGATATCTCTGTGAAAATTGGTTTTGCTACACTAAAACCAAAATTTCTCTACAGATGCAATTTGGTTTTGCTATATTAGCACAATCTTTTTGCTACAAGTATGGCGAGATCCTCTAGGAAAAGTCTTTGGTGAGATTAGGTGTGCTATATTAGTACAACTTTTTTCTGCAAAGTCTTCGGCGAGGCCTCCTGCGAGACAGTGTTTTCTATTCTATTTTTAGACTGAACCTTATTTGTTACAATTTAGTAAAAGCTGGATATTTTATACTTGCAAGAAGGGGCGGTTTACAAAAAAACATGATTTAGATTTTTTTTGAGACACGTGTCGCTCGCTCAGGAAAAAAAAAACAATTCTATGGGACCTGGTCCACAAATTTATCCCCGTGAACCAACTCCTGTAATTGACACATGTCTAAAAGAGAGAAAAATCACATCATTTGGTTGTCTATTTTTAGTCCCATAAAATTATTTTCCGGAAATGTCCCCTCGTCCGGGTACAACGTGAGTGAGAATCAAGAGCTAGCAGGGGACTGAACTGCGCCTGGTGGTTTATCCAAACTGGTTTAACTTTAAACCGTGATTGTGTCTGGCCCTTTCATGAATCGTAGACAAAATAGTTGTGCAACTTTTAAACTCGTGGTTGGTTGGTTGTAGAGAGATAGGGCAAGGAAGCGGACGGTTTGTATATTCTATCTAGGTAGATACGGACGTTCATTAACCCGGACACCCTAGCTACCAGATCGCATTCTCTAAACATAGATATACCCTATAGCAGTTAGATCGCATGCTGAAACATATACATGACGGCGGCCGCTAGCAGTACCACGCCGTCGTCGAGGTGGGCCGACCTCCCGCCAGACCTCCTCGGGGACGTCGCAGGCCGCCTGCGCGACGCTGCGGACCTGGTCCGTCTCCACGCCATATGCACGCCATGGCGTGACTCGCTGCTCTCCCTGACAACGACGACGAGGCCGTGCCGCCGCCTCACGTTCCCACCATGGCCCCTTGTCCCGTGCAAGGGCATGGTCTTGCACTCCGTCGTCGATCTCCGGCGCCACACGACGGCGCCGTGCTGCAGAAACAAAGATGTCGTCCTCGCGGAGCCACCGGGCGTGTCATTCGCCGGCGACAACAACGACATGATGACATGGGTGGCTAGCGCCGACGGCACCGGGGTCTGGCTCTTCACCAACACCAGCCTCCTGGACGTCCTCACCGGAGCTGTCACCCGGCTGCCCCGGTTCCGGGAGCACGATGACCGAAGGTACAAGCGCCGGATGGAGAATCTCCGTGGCATTGTCTACAGCGACGGCACCGTCTTCCTCTACAGCGTCGTTTCTCAGCGCGGCCGCGGTCCCGTCTTCACCGCCGCAATCCTGCACGCCGGTGACACAGCCTGGACTTTCGTCAAAACAAGGTTTCACCAATTCCCGAGATGTTGGAGCCTACAATCTGGAGCCACCTACCACGACGGCAAGATCCTAGTGTGCGTCAGTTCCCACCATCAGTTTCTCCTAACGCTCAAGGACGGCGGTGGCGGCGGCGACTACAGCCTTCGGTCATGGCGCACTTTTCGGCACGAGGCCACGTACCAACGCGACTCTTGCTACGTCTTGGAGTCGCGTGGCGAGCTTTTGCTGGTGTCTGTGCTGCTCAAACTAGAAGAAGAAGAAGAAGATCCGGCGGGTGGTTTGCGTCTCATGGTGCAGGCGCTAGAAGAAGAAGAAGAAGGTGTGGGCAAGATGCGGTGGGTGGAGAGGGATGGGCGACAACTGCTAGACCGCATTCTTTTCCTTGGCTACCCCGCTAGCTTTGCTGCTGACGCGGTGCCTACTTTGGGCATGGATGGCGGCTGTGCCTACTTTGTTTTCAGGCTTGGCCTCTTTAGGTACAACCTTGTGAATGGAGAGGCCAAGCTTGTAAAGCGGCTGAATAATGATACTACCGATAAGGCTTGCATCTGGCTCCAGCCCCAGCTAGCCATTGCTCCAATCCATGAAATCAGAAAAAGGATGATCCAGGCTCCAAAGAAGAGGAAGAAGCAAAAGACTTGCCCAATTTGCTAAATCGGATGCACATAAACATTTGTAAGCTATACTCTATAGCCCCGGTTTCTCCTTCCAGCCATGTTGACCAAGAAATATATGCTATATATATGAGACAATGATTTTAAATTATAATTTTTTTATCGACCAAAGTTTAAGCAGTTTATACACCTCCTCTTACATGGCAATTGTGCACTTCAATATCTAACATGTATTCTCAGCTTCAGAGTGGTTTGCTTTCTAAACCTATGGTTTTTTGGTTGAGGAATAATCTCCTATAAAAGTTCGGTGTGCAAGGTTAATTATCTGGTGAGTTAGTTTGCCGGCAGTTCATCTTTGGGACCGGAGTCCTTCGTTTAGCCGATCTCTGCCTTTATCTCTTTTGTTTATTTTTCCTTTTCTTTTGGGCCTGTGTTTGTTGCTGTCCCAGCAACTGTTCGTTCGTTTAGTAGTTGTATCTTGTGGCTACTAAATTAAGATATATAGCGGGACGAAAGCTTGTTTTAAGAGAGAGTTCACCGGCAGTTTTGCGAAACTACTACTAAACACTAGCATTGGCGGAAGAAATGCAAAGTGCCAGCATGAAGGTGCCGGCAATCTAGGTATGTGAGGTAGTGGCCCCCACTTCAGTTCATCGAGCGATTAGAGCATCTCTATCAGGCGTGCTAAAATGCGTCGGTGCTGGAAAACCTGCTAATTTAGCACGCGTATAGCAAGAAGTGGCGCTCTAGCAAACTATGTATCTTAGCGCGCGGTAAAATTGTCCAGCGCACAGCAATTTGCGCTATAGGAAGCCTCATATCTTGCTCTCCCATTCTAGCGCACGACAAAGCTCGGCGAGCGCGCGAACGCCCAGGGTGTGCCTACTTTGTTTTCAGGCTTGGCATGTTTATGTACAACCTTGTTGATGGCCAGGCTATAAGCTTGTGAAGTGGCTGAGTCATGATCTCGACAAGGCTTTGCATGTGGCTCCAGCCCCATCTAGCCATTGCTCCAATCCATGAAATCAGAAAAAAAGGATCCAGGCTCCAAGCAAAAAGAAGCAAAAGACATACCCAATTTGTTAAATCGGATGCATACTTACAGCTATGGTAGCCCTGGTTTCTCCTTCCAGCCATTTATTCCCAAGTTGACCAAGCAATTTATGCTATGGGTACAGTGATTTTAATACTCCCTTATATCCATATTAGTTGACTCAGCTTTGTTTAAATACAGTCGAGATACATGCGTATGTAGATAAACTTGAGTCAACTAATATGGATCGGAGGAAGTAAATTTTTATTAACAAAAGTTTAAGCATTTGACACCTCTTACATGATAATTGTGCATTCCGCTATCTAACACGCCTTTTTCAACTTTGAGCATAATTATACACGCCATATGGTTTGCTTTCTAAACCTGTGGTTTTTTGATTGACAGAAATAATCTCGTAGAAAAATTATGTGCGCTTGTTAATTATCTTGTGAGTTGATATGCCAGCACTTTTGCTACACTATCAATAAGCACTAGCATTAGCGGCAGAATTGCTATGTGCCGGCAGGAAAGTATAGGTAACCTAGGCACGTGAGGTAGTGACCGCGTCCACTTCAGTTCACTGGAAGATTAGTACAGGACTAGTTGAATGCCCGTGCGTTGCTACGGACGCTTGCATGTATGCTACTTGATTTGAAATGTATTATGAGAAACATCGATCGAACTAATTATCTCTTATTCAAAAACTTCTAACATGTCAAGTCAATAAACATATATTGTGATGAGTCAAAGTGTTCTTTGTCGACGCGACAGAGATGAATTTTCAAACCACGTCGTGACAAAACCACGTCGTGACAAAATCGGATTCATAGGAGAAGGTCGGGGATGATGGGCCGAGGCTGTTTTTTAGTGATGTTATTTTTTTTGACTTGTCGTGCTATTTTTTTACGTGATAGGTTGAGGCACTAGGATTTTTTAATGGATGAAGCGGTATTTTGCACTTATAGGTGGCAAAGCAGCGTAATTACCTAACCGACGAACTAATGTGCCGTCAGATATAGATTGGACAGTCTAGATTACTCCAATATTTGATGTTTGAGGACGACCTACGATCACCAACATTCTTTTAATAGTAAAGATAAGTACAGAATCAACTACGAGTTAACTGCAACCCTGAACTCTCACACCCATTTCAACCTCATCGAGACTTGGCAGACGACTCCGGAGTGACCAAATAAGCACAAACTTCTAACATGCGTTGATCGGCGAACTGAACTAATTAACCATCAAATCAGCATAATTTCGTAATTTGAAAAATTCAGTTCAGGGAGCATGCTACATGCAGGAACACTGACCATTCTAAAAGAACAGAGTTGTGCATAATGATTGAGCAGACAGCGTGATTACTACCACAAATGTGGTTTAGCCACCTGACCGATGATGATATTATACTAATCAATATCAGACAACACGTGGCATTCGTTCATCCTGGATGCTGGTTAAGGCTCAAGCAACATGGCATTGCGTCCGTCAGCCTACTCAACACGACCTCTGCTTTCTCTCTCTCAAAAAAAAAAACACGATTCTGCTTAGAGAATTCGGTTAGAAAACTATGCACCGATCGGTGTTCTGAAAAATAAAATCATTAACCAAGAGTTTGTTCTACCAAAAATTTCAGTTTGGTCTCGGTTGCGAACAACCCGACGTGGTTGGTAGTTGGTACAACACTGGGAGGAGGATAGGTATAGGCGGAGCCGCGGAGGAGAAGCTCTACATGGGGATTGGTAGAGGCTAGGTTTCCTCATCGAGTCGTAGCGCCGGCGGTGGAGGCCAAGAACTCTCCCTCGACCTCCGCTACGACGCCGTTGGACGAGCAGCAGGTGCATCGCGGATCTCTGTCAATCTCATTATGGAGATCCATCACTCTTCCAGCAGCGACAACAGCACCATCACCGACGGCTGCCCTGCTCAATCTAGTTTTTATTGGTGCTTTGCTGAATCTAAAGTTTCCGCATGCAGGGAAGATGCTCCCTAAGCCTTCAATATCTTCAAACATGTAATCAACATCCCAAGTTTTTTAGTTGCTTGGCTTGATCATCAAGTAATTGCTCTGCAGCTAATTATACATTAGAATATTTATAATTAAATAAACTAATATAAGTCATTACTTAAAAAACATCCTAGAACAAAATTGTTAGAACATGGTTCTGTTCCTTACTTCGAATTAGAAGCAGGACAGTCGTGACTGCGGAAAGATACAAATCATGAAGATTGGCCATAGTTAACTTACTGTAAAAGTCTGACCATTGAGTCTTGATGTTAATTTTTCCAGAATTTACGCCACATGTCCTCAAGATATTCCAAATTTTGCGAACCTTCTCATCGAGCTCTTGGCATTCAATGTTGGCTACCTTAAGCTGACAGCACACAAATGATTGTTCTGTTGAAACATGTTTTTCTTCGGCTCCCATTGGGCTTACAATGTTCTGTAAGATAAAAACATATTAGTATGATTTATAGAACATCATTATATATTGAATAATACATTTGTGTGTTATATATTGAGAACATGTAACCTATTGTTGCAAATGTGCAGAGTGAGCTTTTTCAAGAATTAGTGTGCATCAATTATAGGAATTCTTCAAAGTACAAGAAAAATGTTAAGGCATTGTGTCTGAAAGTAAACGAAATAAAAATGGTACTTGACCATCTCGGTACATCACATCTGTAACAATCCTAGTACAATCTATATAGGAAAACAAAAGAATTTTGCACCAAGAGTTAGTCGAGCACCTAGAGAAAATTCATCAAAATTATACTTGTGGGGTGAGTGAGAATGGCGCTGGATGGTCTTCTCTAGGTGATTGCGTGCAGAGACCCACTGCCAATCTTCGTTCTTGGTCTCTATACATTTGTTCCTGTGAACTTTTGTGAAGAGTGAGATTAGCATGATAGAAAGCATCTTGGATCAAAACATCGTCACATGAAATGGAGTACATTCCAATGCAGTAAATCTTTAATGAGAATGTATCAGTTTCAAGTCTTGGACACACACATTTTAAAAAAACCTTCTGATATTAAGTTGGACTTCTGGTGTTGTTTTGGTTGTGATAGTAGTGCTGTTTCAATGAATGAGGAACTGTAGCGGGACATTTCGTTTTTTAATTCTTTTTTAACTGTTTATATCCGTATGGCTGCTAGGACAATGCGTTATTGCAGAGGCTGGATGTAATTGATATCCTATAATATTAATCGATGCTCCTTTCCAAAAAATAAATTAGAAAAAACCTTCCGAAAAAACAACATTAGCAGGTGCTTGGAACTTGTACACGCTAATGCAAGTATGTAAATTTTTGGGCTAGTCCAACGCGCGGAGCCTACAACGTCCTTTGGCTCGTCACTGCTCTTCGAGGCGATGGCAATGATGCTGGACAGCCAGTGTGCGTGAAGAACCCTATAACACGACTGCACTCTCTTATGGCGCTCGACCCAACTTAATAATGGATTCTAATGTCTTATCAAACATTATGTAGGCTCTAGCATTTTGTCAAACGCCTAGCACACATGTGGTGACCAGCAAAACTGAAGCTCCAAGAAATGTATCCCAGGGCCCAGGTCCCCAGTACTGTACCAAGACATGCGAGGACCTCGGGAGCCCCCGTGCTCTGTGGGATGGACATGGGCAACGGTGGCCACACCGTTGCTAGCGAGAGGGGCTCGCTCTCTACTCCGTGACCGCTACTACCTCTATTTCTTTCAAACAAAAGGGACATTTTTTTTTATAAAGGGTGTTTTATTATTTAATGTTTAAGTATTACACTCGGTCTCTGTATAAGTAGGATGCACACAGACGACACATGTCCACAAAATGAAACAAAGAAAAAAATAAAATACAGGCGAATTACATATCAAAATGAGAAATTGTAAAACGCCTAAGATATTGAAGGAGGTCCTATCCGTAGATTACGCTGGAATCCATATCAGATAAACAAATCTCGCGCCGTATCCTCCATCAAAATAGGTTAATCCCAAAAAATGTATAAAAATACCTCAAAGTGTAGACAAAGCATAGTAAAGTTGATACTAAACAAGCATGAAACATAAAAAATTATAGATACATTTATAACGTATCAGAACCGCAGTGGTTTCCCCGAAAAGTCCACCACATACAGGTCATTTTCGACATACCCAACAAAAGCGACCTTTAGAGACTTGCTCCACAAGAGTACCACTAAATCACCATCAATAAAAACAGCAAAGCCCATCTTAACAAGGACACAAACAGAAAGTAAATTATAACCAAGGGTCTCAACAAGCATGACGTCTACGAGAGAGATATTGTAGGTAACCACAACCTTGCCAAGACCCAATACCTCAAATTTTGACTTATCATCATAGGAGACGGTTATTTGATCATGGTTAGGCCTCATCTCCGTGATGATCTCTTTGCTTCTGGTCATATGACTAGTGCATCCACTATCCAACACCCATTTAGAACCACCGGAAGCATAGTCCTGCAAGAAATTTACTTCTTGGTTTTAGGTACCCATTTTTTAATGGGTCCTCTCATGTTAGTAACAAGGGTCTTTGTAACCCAAATAGACCAAGTAATATACTTATCAAAAGGACCAAAATAGATAGCATAGATATCACCATAATAATCACAAAACAACTCATAATTAGGATTGTTAGACCCTGCAAAACCAATATAATCAGTTTTGTCCTTTGTGATGTTCTTTTCAGTGGTGCTTGTCTTTGCTTGTGCATTCTTGGTCTTCTTTTTCTTGTTCTTATTCTTGGACATAGAGAAATAACCAAGTCCCTCTTTTCCATAGTTCGACCTTTGCTTGTCAAGGATCTCGTCAAGAACTTCCTTACATTTGGGAGTAGATGCCTTGGCAAGCTCATCTTTCAACCCAGCATTTTCTTCATTAACTTCTTCATGTGCACATGTTGATGTAGAAGTGTTAGGAATATCATACTTGGTTAGTCGAGTTTGGAGCTGATCATGAGACTCATTGAGAATATAGTATTAACTTTCCAAAGCCTTGTGAGCAATGTCAATCTTCACCAATTTCTCGAAGAGTCTAGCATGAGTAGCCCCAAATTCAACTTTCTCCTTATTTAATTTCTTTGATTTGGCTATTGCATTTTCATGTTACTTTACTAGCTTGGTCACAACTTCTTCATGTGACTCCTCGATTGACTCAAGTCTCTCTTCTAGAGAGAGACTCGAGCCTCTTCTTCTTCTTCTTCTAGAGCATTTTTAGGGATGTAATCTCCTTTGCATCCTCCCTTTCAATTCTACCATTTTCTTCAAGGAGCACTTCGTTTTGAGCAAGCTGTTCCAGAAGAGCCTCAAAGTGCATTTTGTGCTCACCTTGCAAGTTAGTAATAAAATAGTACAAAGCAATAATTTTCTCCTTAACCTTAAGACTAGTAGAACCATCCATGTTAATGTTCATTGTAGTCTCAGGAAATGAAGTGTTCGAAGATGATACTTCAGAGCTTATTTCCATAAGGCAAGTGATGTTCTTGTTGATGACATTCTCGTTTGGTGACTAGAAGAGTGAAGTCGGTGTAGATGTGGTGGCTATGGCAGCGACCTCTCGTGAGATATCATCATCTTCATCGTCTTCACTTGCGGATGAATACTCCTCTTGGGCTACCAACACAATCTTTGGTTGCTTCTTGTATGGAGCATTTTTTTACACATTGCTTCTTTCGTGGTGCCTTTGACTTTTCCTTGAGAATGAGCCTTCCTCCATTATCTTCTCTACTTTGATATAGACATTCAGCTACAAAGTGCAGTCGATCTCCATAGTTGAAGCATGTTCTTAGTTTATGACCGTTTTCCCTTCTTCCATGTGACCATTCTTGCGTTCAAGCTCAGATTTGGCTTTGGTTGGGTCCTTCCAAAAATTTCTAGCGTAGAAGGCCATGTACTCACCATGTGCCCTCTTGACATCCTCGGGACAGTCCATGGCTTCAATGTCATCATCGTCTTGTTTAATAACACTTGCCTTCAAGGCCACATTTACCCCCTTTTGCATTCCACTGGCTCGAGCATGAGCGTCTTCGGCATTCTTGACAGCCACTTTGAAAGCTGCCATTTCTTGCATGACCTCATTGGAAGTGAGTTGATGGTAATTGTGTCTCCCTTGAAGGCTCTTCAAATATGTAGGCTCAAATGGCATAAGAGCGCTTGCATAGTTTCTCTTGATCCACGCATCATCAACATGGGTAGCACCTTGATTTCTGAATGTGGTGGCTATTGACTTGGGTCTTATATACATATCTTCGTGATCCTCACCATTAATCATATAAAAACCTTCATCTTGGTTACCCAAAGCATCATACCTATTCTTTCTCATGCTTTCATTTCCAATGAAGAGTTCGGTAAGAGCATCCCAAGCTTCCTAGAGGTGGCATCTAAGTTTTTCAGTGAGATCCAATGAAGAGTTCGATGAGATGCACTTTAGACTCCGTTTGGCATCTAAGTTTTTCTAAAACCAATGTACTGTAATACTATAGTATTTTCTTGCCTGGCTAACAACTACTTCAGTTTTAGAAAAAGAGGTCTTTTCTATACTTCAAAATTAGTGTTATTTTGCAAAAAATGAAGTATGAAAAACTGCCATTCTTGCTGAAACCAAGCACCTCAAAGTATTTAAAACCATGCTATTTTTAGAAACCAAAGTATTCTTTGAATACTTCAAAAAACCGTTGGTGCCAAATGAACCCTTAATGTATAGGTATGTGCAAATATAGACAAATGAAAGTCATTTATTTCAAGACAGAGGGAGTATATATTTAAGGGATTTGGTAATTTTTTGTTTGACTTGTTAATCTGATAAATGAATTGATCTAGTAGGTTAGTAGCTTTTACCTCTACACTCATCTTTGATTACCAATTATTAAGGAATTATAACATAAAATTGATATAGTTAGCATCATCACCGAATTTGTATCTAGAATTGCACGAAAAAAATTAAAATTTCATTGATATAGATTTGGGGGCCTAGAATTTTTGTTTCGCCCCGGGCCCCTGAAATCTCAGGACCGGCCCTGTATGCCGCCACGGCGCACGAACGTTCAACAAGAGGTGGCACTACGTGTACACGTACAACATGAACATCTACGTGTTTAGTAAGTTTTTTTTTGTACGTAGTGGAAGCGATGACCTTGTTCTCGGTCTCGTTTACGTGTCCGTTAAATAGGCAAGGGTTACAACGAGATCAGGGAGGGTAATGGTCAATTACCATGATTGACTCAATCATGACATAAATGTCCGGTTTATTCCTTGCCCTCTATATATATATACCCAATAAAAGGAAGAGAGGCCTCCACAAATAACGATCCTCGTCAAACTCAGAGGACGACCGCGGCGGGGATGAAGAGAAGAGAGAGAGAGACAGCTCTCTTGTCGGTCTCTGATCATCTCATCAGCGTTGTTGTCGGTCTCTGATCATCTGACAAGAGAGTGAGTTCCCCCTTTCTCTGATCATCTCATCAGCGTTGTTGTTCCCCCTTTTTCGCTTTTTCACTTTTTCGTTGTTTTTCCCTTTGATCAACTCATCGGCAGCATCGGTCTACTTCGTGTGTGTGTGTTTGTCTACCCGTTGTTTTTCCCTTTGATCAACTTATTGGCAGCGTTGTTGATCAACTCATCGGCAGCGTCGGTATCTGATCATCGTCGGTCTTATCATAATGTCGGCGGCTAGGGTTTACTTCGTGTGTTGGCGGCGCCTTTTCTTTCTAAATTTCTCCAGGCCGGATTAGGTCAGATCCTCCAAGTCCTTTACTGATTCAGTTGTATAGCTGAAACCCTAGCGAGGTACCCCCCTATATAAACCTCCCTAGGGTTCTCTTTGCACTCATGTTCCATCATACACCCCATCGACTCGCTGCATAGCCGCCGAGCTCGCCACCATTGTACTCAAGAAGGAATACAATCTAGCAGGACTAGGTCTTCACCCTTTGGGGGGTTGAACCTGGGTAAAGCCTTGTTTCCTAGCCCTCATCTCACACCGCAAATAGCTGGTCGCCCTTGCCCTTCCTCCTACTACTCGCTGCCAATTGTAGCATTTGCTGTGGCCATTACCATGACAATTTTCCCTACCCGAACAACCTAGATCTCATCATGAAGACACTAGCAAGAATAGATCTGGATCTCATACCGATGTTGATGCGGAATATGATGTCGGTCGATGTAGATCTTGATGACGAACGAGTCAATCCCCACGGCCAGGTGTATTCCTCCCATTTGTGAGTAGAATATCCACTCGATGCTAGAATCAAAAGGATGATCCCTCCATGGATTGCACACGTACAGTCCTCCAGTCCGACAATATTCCGTCGTGCAGAGTTCAACACCAACGGTGCTCGTCCCGCAGCTTTCTACAATGGTGTAGCACGAGAGAGAGAGAGAGAGAGAGAGAGAGAGAGAGAGAGAGAGAGAGAGAGAGAGAGAGAGAGAGAGAGAGAGAGAGAGAGAGAGAGAGAGAGAGAGAGAGAGAGAGAAGATTTGTGGTGTGTATTCAGAGGATGGGACCGGGGAACTTTATTTAATTTGACCCGGAATTGTGAGGAAAATCCCCACAATTTTTTTTATATAAACTGGGGACCTTTATACAGGAGGAGGGGGAGGGGGAACGCGCCCTAGGGATCCTCCCCTAGGGTTGGCGGCCAGGTGGAGGTGGCAACCAAGGAGGGGAGGTTCCCCCTCCTTTGGCAAGTCTCCGATCTCCTACTTAATAGGATATCATCCCCTTCCTATTTTGCACAATTACACAAGCTAAAGGATATCAATGACAAACATGGTGTATACAACCTTCGTGTTAAGGATCGCAATTTTACCCATGGATACGGGTATCCGTGGGTACCGTACCCGTATGGGTAGGATATGGGCACACTTTTATACCATGGGTAGTACCCATATCCTACCCGTTAAGTCACGGGTGCGGACACGGGTATAGACTTGTGCCCATGGGTATACCCATACCCTGCCCGTTTAAACTGACATGTCAAACTTATCTATAGAGTTTCAACCTATGCGACCGAGAAGTCTAGGGACGAGTATGAGATTGTAACTTCTAAACTTTAATTTGATACTTTCATGTACTCGTATACTATTAGTAAGTAGAGATTATTGTGTTTTTTCAAATATGCTATTGATGAAAGTAAAATTTTGAAAAACTTGTATACTATTGGATATACCCTCCGGGTATCCAATGGGTACGGATACCCACCGGGTATCCAATGGGTACGGATACCCATATCGGGTATGGGTATGGGTAAAGTTTTATACCCATGGGTATGAGTATGGGTAAGCTTTTGTACCCATTGACTACACGGGTATGGGTATGGTATTGCTCTATCCTGCCCATTTCCATCCTTACTTCGTGTGATGATTCTAGTAGTGATAAGGATAGACTATGCAACCTGTAGATCATCTTCATCCTCATTAAACTCCCTCCACATGTGTTTGTTGAAGATAAGTCGGCCATCAGTGTCCTTGTTATACCCAACGGTACTCAAAAGGTCCATGTCGCCGTCATCTCCAACACACACTCCGGTAAAGCCTTCATCAGGAATGTTAAGGGAGAAAACCATTTTTCTTAGGTAATTTCTATGTAAAAAATATTAATGATGTCACACAACTAAGTTATGCACACACAAATAAGATATCAATACAACTAAGTTAAAGAACATACCATGTTCTGTTTGGCAAGATTAGTGTTTGTCAAACGGGTCATAATTGGAACCCTGACAAAGGTGCTGTCTGCATGTATAATATCTAAGAGGCGTCCATGATCAACATCGACCATGTTGCATCTTTAGGAGATGATGGCAGAGTCATATGGGTCTTCCTTGCCACAGCTGAAATAGACAACATGGCATTTGTCCTCTTAAAGGAAACACAATCATTTGATCCCCCCTATGAGATGGTTCCTAGCAAGAATTTGTTTCATCCATCACCTTCCATGCTGAGTCATTGTCTTCTCTTTCAGCAAATCAATGTTATATGCACGCCCAAGTGCTTGAGAACACACACTAGTATTTTTGTCTACTACTTCATTAAACATAAACCTTGCATTGCATGGAACAATCTATGCATAATATTAAAAAAATATTTTTATTAATGTACAAGCAGTATATATATGACCGACAGTGGTTACAAAAATAGCTATAGAGTATAAAAAGAAATACATACAGCTGCATCTTCAAATTCTGCTCACGTATAGACACCAAATAATAACCCCGATGACAAGCTAGAGCCGCAATCACTTAAGTTGAAATAATTCTGCTCACATATAGACACTAAATCACATATGAGCCAGGTGGCAGTAGGGCTCGGCATGGGGCATGGTCGTCGGCCTGTCCACACGGCGGAGGGGGGAGGGGATCGGAGATGAGAGACAGTGGGATGCTCTAAGAAATGTAGTATGAAAGCACCAAATTTATTTATTTATGCATGTCATAAATCTTATTGTTTGTCCCAAAAAAAATTTACATGTACACGTACAACATGAACATCTACGTGTTTAGTAAGTTTTTTTTTGTTGTGGGAGAAGGATCTCAAAGTACGTAGTGGAAGCGATGACCTTGTTCTCGGTCTCGTTTACGTAAATAGGCCAATAGGCAACGAGATCAGGGAGGAATTATAACATAAAATTGATATAGTTAGCATCATCACCGAATTTGTATCTAGAATTGCACGAAAAAATTAAAATTTCATTGATATAGATTTGGGGGCCTAGAATTTTTGTTTCGCCCCGGGCCCCTAAAATCTCAGGACCGGCCCTGTATGCCGCCACGACGCATGAACGTTCAACTAGAGGTGGCACTACGTGTACATGTACAACATAAACATCTACGTGTTTAGTAAGTTTTTTTTTGTACGTAGTGGAAGCGATGACCTTGTTCTCGGTCTCGTTTACGTGTCCGTTAAATAGGCAAGGGGTACAACGAGATCAGGGAGGGTAATGGTCAATTACCATGATTGACTCAATCATGACATAAATGTCCGGTTTATTCCTTGCCCTCTATATATATATACCCAATAAAAGGAAGAGAGGCCTCCACAAATAACGATCCTCGTCAAACTCAGAGGACGACCGCGGCGGGGATGAAGAGAAGAGAGAGAGACAGCTCTCTTGTCGGTCTCTGATCATCTGACAAGAGAGTGAGTTCCCCCTTTCTCTGATCATCTCATCGGCGTTGTTGTTCCCCCTTTTTCGCTTTTTCACTTTTTCGTTGTTTTTCCCTTTGATCAACTCATCGGCAGCATCGGTCTACTTCGTGTGTGTGTGTGTTTGTCTACCCGTTGTTTTTCCCTTTGATCAACTTATTGGCAGCGTTGTTGATCAACTCATCGGCAGCGTCGGTCTCTGATCATCGTCGGTCTTCTCGTAATGTCGGCGGCTAGGGTTTACTTCGTGTGTTGGCGGCGCCTTTTCTTTCTAAATTTCTCCAGGCCGCGTGATGCCTAGCCTAGATATATGCTAGACTAGATAGCTCATAGGACCAACAATTTTCTGCCCAACATACAATCTAATTTTGATTTCTTCGGTCAGCGATTCTTTGCATGGCTGCAAATCTTCCCATTACTGGAATCGAAATTAATTAATACTCTGTGTGTTTTGTTTGCAGAAGGAAGGAATTTGCAACCTACGATGACATCAGAGGAAGCCACCAGATCATCATTATTAAATAAGCGACAAAAGGATGAATGCACGATAGACTGCCTCCCGGTTGATGTCATTGAGAGAGTTTTTCTTAGCCTTCCATTCAGCAATCTGTTGAGGTGCTCCCGTGTCCGCAAGCACTGGAGACAAGTCATCCATGATCCCCACTTTGTCCAATCACAGCTCAAACTTGCGCCCCGATATGCCCTCCTATTTTCCTCGCAGGAGACGGTTTCACACCAGCTCTACCCCAGTGATGCCATCCTCATCAACGAAGCATCACAGTCGACAATGGCAGTACCAGTTCTTGGGCCCGATGAATTCCTTTTCGGTTCATGCAATGGGCTCCTTGCCGTATATACAAAGGCGTCAACAATCAAGATCGCTAACTTTTCGACTGGCCAGTGCTTGCATCTGGAGAAACCCGTAAAGAATTTAAAAGGAGATCACTTCTCTTTATACACATTTGGATTTCACCCGGTGACAAAACAGTATAAGATTACACATTTCCTTTGTGATGCCACTGACACGGGCCGAGTCAGCGTCATTCAAGTTTACACGCTTGGCGACGAGAAATGGAAAGATATCCCAACACCGGACGAAGCTCTAAGCTTGAAATGTCTGAGAGATGGTGGAGTAGTCAATATTGATGCAATGTTGTATTGGCTGACTGGAGATATGGCTGCTAGATGGGAACATGTTATTATGTCCTTTGATCCCAGCGAAGAAAGTTTCGCAAGGATTCAGTTGCCAGCAGTTCTTCAAGGTTATGTACCTGCTCATGCTCGTCGGTTCTGGGTCAGAGAGATAGATGGTAATATGTGTATCGCAACTGCTCAAACGTATCCTTATAATCATCCCACATGGCTTGTGGGTAAGCTTGAGATCTGGGCACTTGACAACAAAAGGGACCACACGTGGAGCCACAAGTACAATATTCAGTGCCCATCAGAATGCATTCTGGGTCCGGTGGTTGTTCTTGGCGATAGGATTTTGATGCAAAATCGCAACGGTAACCTATATTCGTATGAGCTATCTGGTGCGAACTATGACATCGATTATAGCAAGAAGGCGAGATCGTGGGATTTAAGTCCCCGGCAGCACAACCTGCATTCCCACAACTGTGTGAAGTCGCTTGTGCGTTTAGATGTATTCAAGACGGCTGGTATCGTGCGCATGCCAAAACAGAGAGAGGGCTGGGGCTTAAAGAGATGGCAGTCCTGGGAGCAGAAGCTCTCCAAGATTGAAACAATGTGGTGCAAAGTTCACCAGCAGGACCATAAGTGGAATGTATGTTTCCTAAAATCTAATTTACCCTGACCACTCAATATTCTCACAAACTGCTGCTTTCGCATTTTATAGGAATTTTCACAGTCTATACGCTTTAGACTTAACTGTCTACTGCCGCGAATATCGGATGGTGGGATGCGACAGCACATAGGCATGACAATCAATCAAATATTTCTATCCTTTTCAAATCAGGTAATCGTCAATGACATGAAAGTTATTTTCTATTTCATATTATCATTTTGAATAGTAATAAATAATCATTTGAAAAGTGTGATGTTAAGTGCACCCTTATTAATGATGTCATATATGTCTTGCATGAGACTTCAGCAAGCAAGGTCCCTCCCACGGCCTAACTGGGCGGAGCACAACTGGGATATTGAAAAACTAGTCGATCATTTGGAAAATCTTGTGCATAATGCCATGGTACAGTGTGTTACTGTGCTTCTATTCACTATTCAGATCATTTTTACTTGTTCCATGAAACATGCGATGTTAGTAAGGTTAACCTGACTACTACAGGCAATGGCTCAGCGGATTGATAGTATCAATGATATGACAAGAAGTGGTACACAGGATCAGGTAAATGATTATATTCAAAGTAATATTTTAATGTTTTTCTTAATTTTCCTCTATGCTCTACCTTGCCGCGTCTTTTTCTACGTTTATATATTTTAGTTTCCTCTTCCATAATTAAAGAAATCGTACGTTGCCTGAAAATTAATTTTTGTCTCGACCACCAAGATATGAAAAAATGTTGTTGCATTGCCATTTTATAGGCATTTGCACAGTCTATGTGTATATATGGAGGTTAGTCGTCTACTTCTGCAGAAAATATTGGATGATGTGATGCAACAACATATATAGGCATGAAAATTAACAAAATATTTCTGTCCTTTCCATCTCAGTTAGGTCCTTATTGATATTGAAGTTATCATACTATTTATTTTCATATTTGTAGTTTTCATGGTCATAATCATTTGATGACGAACAACATAATTTTTTTTTGAACCTCATGACAGTAGGGGGAAAATCCCTACTGCCTCTTTTGAACAACATAATTTTAAGTGCACCCTTATCAATGATTCGATATATGTCTTGCATGAGATTCCAGCAAGCAAGGTCCATCCGGCGGCTTAACTGGGTGGAGCACAAGCGGGATGTGGAAAACTTATTTGCTCGTTTGGAAAATCTTATGCATATTACAATGGTAAAGTGTCCTTTTATGCTTTCATTCACTAGCCAAATAGCTGTTCTGTTATATGTTGATCCAAATTCTACAAAGTATAGGCCAACTTCTGACGAGTGGAGCGAGGCCCGTCGCCGGGAGGCTTGGGCCGAGTGTAACGAGTCTGGCCCACACCGGCCCAACGGGGCCTGTGAAGTGAGGCGACAGCCCCCACTGTCTGGATCGTCGAAGTTTCCACCGATATATAAACCCCTTGTAAGCCGCCGGTTGGGATGAGTTGCATCTGTGAAATCCCCGGCGTTTGTAAACACTCCTCGATATAGTGAAGTTTCGCTGGCTGGCGCCCGTGGTTTTTTCCTCTCTTTGTTGGAGAGGTTTTTCCACGTTAAATCTGTGTCCCCTTGCTGTGTTTTTCGTTTTCGTTCTTCGTTATCTTCTTGTCGCAATTGTAACAAGTGGTATCAGAGCCCCAGGTTCTAATCTAGGGTTTGCGACATGTCGTCATTGAAGTTCGATCTACCACAGCTGGACTACACCACAAGATTCTCCTTGTGGCAGGTGAAGATGCGGGCGATTCTCGCCCAAACTTCTGATCTGGATGAAGCGCTGGATGGATTCGGTGAAAAGGATGCTAAGACCTGGTCCGCCGAAGAGAAGCGGAAGGACCGTAAGGCTTTGTCTTTGATTCAACTTCATCTGTCCAATAATATTTTGCAGGAAGTACTGGAGATGAAATCTGATGCTGCCCTATGGGAAAAACTGGAAACGATCTGTGTGTCAAAGGATCTAACCAGTAAGATGAACGTGAAGATGAAGTTGTTCTCGCACAGGCTGCAAGAAGGTGGATCGGTAATGAATCACATATCTGTTTTTAAAGAGATTGTTTCAGACTTGCAGTCTATGGAGGTAAAATATGATGATGAGGATTTAGCTCTTCTACTCTTATGCTCGTTGCCTAGTTCCTATACACACTTTCGTGATACAATATTGTTGAGCCGTGATGAACTAACCCTTGCGAAGTACATGACGCGCCCTCAAACAGAGGGAAAAGATGAAAACTATGGTAGGGTCGGATGGAGCGTCATCCAAGGCTGAGGCTCTGCAGGTTCGTGGCAGGACCGAGCGGTACAACAACTATGGCAGAGATAAGAGCAAGGATGGTAGAAGTCGTTCAAAGTCCAAGGAAAGGATAAATTCTGCAGGTATTGTAAGAAATCTAATCATGTTATTGATGATTGTTGGAAGTTGCAGAATAAGGAGAAAAGCGGAACTTACCAACCGAAGATAGGGTGAAGGTTCTGGTAAGGCTTGTTGTTTGATAGTTACGATGGTGAATGCTTAGCTGTTTTTGCTTGTGCTTCTCGTGATGATGAATGGATACTTGATACTGCATGTTCGTTTCATATTGCTGTAACAAGGATTGGTTCAGTTCATATGAGTCTGTGCATTGGAGATTTTGTGCGTGTGGGAATGACAACCCATGCCATATCGTTGGTGTTGGATCTGTTAAGATTAGGACACATGATGGCGTGACACACACGTTGAGTGAGGTGAAGCACATACCAAGCATGGCCAGAAATTTGATCTCCCGAGTACCATGGACGTTGATGGATACAAGTATGCGGTGGGCATCGAGTTACGAAGGTATCAAAAGGTTCTCTTATTCACATGATAGGTGATATGAATTCGCTAAATTATATGTTCTTAGAGGTAGCACTTTGCCGGTATTGCTGCTGTTACTTCTAATGATTCGATGATTGTGGTAAAACACATCTATGGCATATGCGTCTTGGGCATATGGCGAACAAGGCATGGCAGAGTTGGTCAAGAGAGAGATGATTGATGGTTGCAACTTGAGTAAGTTTGAGTTCTGTGAGCACTGCATCTTTGGTAAGCATAAAAGAGTTAAATTCAATGCTTCCGTTCATACCACCAAAGGCATATTAGATTATGTGCATGCTGATGTATGGGGTCCGTCCCGTAAGACTTCTATTGGTGGTGCTAATTATATGCTTACTATTATTGATGATTACTCAAGAAAGGTGTGGCCTTATTTTCTAAAGCATAAATCTGATGTTTTTGATGCTTTTAAGAAGTGGAAAGTTATGGTTGAAAAACAAACTGAGAAGAAGGTAAAGGTACTACGTACTGACAATGGTATGGAATTCTGTTCTAATGAGTTTGAGGAGTTTTGCAGTAACGATGGCATGATCAGGCATCACACCATCCCATATACTCCTCAGCAGAATGGCGTGGCGAGCATGAACAGAACCATCATCTCGAGGGCTCGTTGTATGTTGTCTAATGCGGTATGCATAGGCGTTTGGCTGAAGCAGCCAACAGCGTGTTACCTCATCAACAGGTCACCTTCTATTCCACTTGAGAAGAAAACTCCCATTGAGGTATGGTCGGGGTTCGCTACCGATTATTCACAGTTGAGAGTTTTTGGCTGCACTGCATATGCTCATGTTGATAATGGAAAGTTAGAGCCTAGAGCTGTCAAGTGCATATTCCTTGGTTATGGTTCAGGAGTTAAGGCATATAAACTATGGAACCCTGAAACAAAAAGGATTTTGTTGAGTAGGAACGTTGTTTTCAATGAATCCGTTATGTATCATGACAGCTTGCCATCAGATCCCTCTCCTGCTATTGGAGAGGAGGGAGTTCGTGTGCAGGTGGAGCACCTGCAGAAAACTGTTGATAATAATGCTGTTGTTGATGATACTCATGAGGAAAATATTGATGATGATGTTGTTCAGCACTCACCTACTGTTTTGCAGCAGCCACAGGAATCTATTGCTGCTGATAGACCGAGACGTAACATAGTTCCACCTCGTCGTTTAATTGAAGAGTGTAATCTTGTACATTATGCTTTGAGTTGTCTTTGAGCAATTGGAACGATTCGAACTGCTACATATAATGAAGCCATTGCATCCGTTGACGCGAGAAGTGGGTTTACGCTATGCAAGAAGAGATGCAATCGCTTGAGAAAAATGGCACATGGGATGTTGTGCGCTTGCCTAAACAAAAGAAGGCGGTCCTGCAAGTGGATCTTCAAGAAAAAGGAAGGTCTATCTCCCAAAGAGCCTTCAAGGTACAAGGCAAGGTTAGTAGCAAAAGGGTTGACCCAGATTCAGGTATTGATTACAATGATGTGTTCTCTCCGGTTGTGAAGCATAGTTCCATTCGTACTTTCTTTAGTATTGTGGCTATGCGTGATCTTGAGCTTGAGCGGTTAGATGTCAAGACTGCTTTTACGCATGGAGAGCTTGATGAGGAAATATACATGGACCAACGGAAGGATTCATAGTGCAGTAAAGAGGATTTTTTGTGCAAATTAAAGAAGTCTCTTTATGGCTTAAAGCAATCTCCAAGACAGTGGTATAAAAGGTTTGATTCATTTATGATCTCACATGGTTTTGAGAGGTCTAAATATGATAGTTGTGTTTATATCAAGTTTGTTGATGGGTCACCTATATACTTGCTGCTATATGTTGATGATATGTTAATTGCTGCCAAGGGCATGAAAGAAATCACTACTTTGAAGGCACACCTAAGTAGTGAGTTTGAGATGAAGGATCTTGGTGCTGCTAAGAAGATCTTAGGTATGGAGATTACCCGAGATAGAAAATCTGGTTTGTTATTTCTTAGTCAGCAAAGTTACATTAAGAAAGTTCTTCATCGTTTTAATATGGATGGTGCCAATTCAGTTAGTACTCCTATTGCTCCTCATTTTAAATTGTCAGTTTCTCAATGTCCTACTACTGATGAAGAGTTTGAGTACATGTCAAAGGTGCCATATTCTAGTGCTGTTGGTTCTTTGATGTATGCCATGGTTTGTTCTCGTCTGATTTATCATATGCTATGAGTTTGATAAGTAGATACATGGCTAATCCTGGTAAAGAACATTGGAAGGCTGTTCGTGGGTTTTCGGTACCTTCTTGGCACTTCAATGCTTGTTTGAAGTTTGGCAGGACCGTGAGGGACTCGTTGGCTATGTGGATTCAGATTTTCTTGCCGATTTGGATAAGAGAAGATCCCTCACAGGTTATGTGTTTAATGTTGGAGGTTGTCTTGTTAGCTGGAAGGCTACATTGCAGGCTGTTGTTGCACAATCCACTAAAGCCGAATACATGGTTATTGCTGAAGCTTGCAAAGAATCTGTTTGGTTGAAAGGTTTGTTTGCTGAGCTTTGTGGAGATGATTCTTGCATTACTTTGTTTTGTGACAGTCAAAGTGCCATATACCTTACAAAATATCAGATGTTCCATGAGAGAACTAAGCACATTGATGTCAAGTACCATTTTGTTAGAGACATTGTTGCTCAAGGTAAATTAAAGGTATGCAAGATCAGCACTCATGATAATCCTGCTGATATGATGACTAAACCTGTTTCTGTTGCTAAGTTTGAGCTTTGCTCGAACTTAGTTGGTTTAACTGATTAGCCCAAGTGGCTATTGGCGCCGAAAGTATTTGCTTTGTTTGTTCAGGGAGATGGTTGATGTTGATGCTACAAGGAGGAATTTGTCTCAAGGTGGAGTTTGTTATATGTTGATCCAAATTCTACAAAGTATAGGCCAACTTCTGACGAGTGGAGCGAGGCCCGTCGCCGGGAGGCTTGGGCCGAGTGTAACAGTACTACAAAGTATAGGCATTTCAACGCGTTCAGATTCAAGGCGCGTAGAAATACCCCATGTTATGTGTTCTGCAGAAATATTTGGAGACACATAGACTGTTGTGTGTTCTCCAGAAATCCTCATGTAAGCGTCTATTTTTATATATTTTCTTATATTTGTAAAATTATTTCTGCATGCATGAGTATATATTCTTAGAGAACGAGCTGTATATATGCGGTTAGAGGCTTGAAACTGTCTCAGAGATTTGTCTAAATTTGCATGTAGCTATACACTAAAGTGCAACCAGATACATACGAATTTAGAAAAATCTCTGACATCCTTTTTTCGAGAGATGTAGTACTAGTGTTAGTTGGGCTAAATGGCTCAACGACAACCATGTAGCAAAATAAGTCAACTATGTCTAGGGTTTCTCTAGCGACATGGATGATTGTGTCCCGATGTCACAACACCTATACGAGAGTCCACCAGAGCGTCGTAGGAAAGCAAAGTCCCAGGGGGGCCCAAAGGCACCGTCGCGTACAAGATGTGTCGTGAAAGGAATATCGGCTGGAGTCTATCTTGGAGACATGGAACTGGAGGCGGCAGGGGTGCCCTTAAAACCCTTGACGACGGAGTACCCTAAGCACCAATACCCCCAAGATTTGTGATCACACTGCGTTCTCCAATCTCGAGGTGCGTTCAGTTAGATCACATCTAGGCGAGATGGAATCTGCAGGTGATTGAGCAAGGAAGTTGGGCCATGATAGCGGGCAACAAGCACAGGACGGCGACACAGAATACGCCTGCACCACCCACCAGGCTGGCAAAGCGGGTGCCGTAATGCCCAAACGAATAGGCTCCCAAAACGGATGTTGCAGATGCGGCTACCTACGACTGGGGAGGAAGGTTTCACGGCGAGGGCAGGGTGGTCATCGAGCTTAGAGACGATGATGCGCTGAGCGCAGCAGACGAGGACCCGACCATCGAAGATGAGGGGGCACGAAAAGGAGGAATATACACATCGCGAGGAGCTGCGTGGCGTGGTGATGAGGGTACCAACAATGGCGGACAGCTCTCATAGACCTCACCACCGACACGTGGCCCTCAGGAATGGCGTTGGCGAGACCGTGTCAACCGCTCTCGCGGCACTTCTAATTAGAATTAGATTAGTTCATAGTAATTAATTTAAATTTGTTGTATTAAATTGTAAGATTTAAATGTAATATCTCATAAGATTTGAATGAGATCCGCCAATTCGAATTAAAGTCTCCTATAAGTGAATGCCTTGGACGCCCAGCCGCTGATTTAGAACTACCGCGTCCCTCGATCTCCCTCTCGCCCAGCGGCATATAACTGGCAGCGCGCGACAGCTAACCTTTCGTTATCGTCCATGTGGGGTTGCACGCTGCCTTTACATCTTACCACCGCTAACCGTGATTTTCCTAGGCCTCCAATGAGCATTTTTCTACTAGTGGAAGGTAGGCTACCGATCACCCTACCTATCGCTACAGAGCTACCAGCAAAAACCAAATCCCTTATACAAGGAGGAGGAGAAGAGGTAGAGAGAGAGGGACAAGGAGAGGTATAGAACACTAGCAATGGTGTGTATGCAGATCATGTACTCCATGTAAGTCGATCGTATACTCATGCTAATTGCTTATTTAACTTCTCACTATCCGATTATCTAAATATAATCATGTTAACTTCTCACCAATCTGATTATCAACTCGGTAAGAAAACCAAACCAAGAAGATCTAACGTGTACTGTATGTCTTCTCTGACATTTGAATGGGGATAGATGCAGCGAATCAGTCTAAGCATTCCATCATAATGTACGTGGTCGCGCGTACGACGGGGAAGTATATTTCCCCGTGTTCCAGCTCTTGGACTGACAGAAAAACAATCCGGCACACAAGCTAAGTCGTGTTTCTGGTAGTGTGTGTGCAAAGATCCACATTTAAATGGACAATAATTGAGATAGAGTAGTGCTTTTTTAACTCTAATCTAAACATAACAGAGTTAATCTAAGCATAGCATAGTAATATGCTAACTTGTGAAACTGAATCTATGATGTTGTATAGTATGAAACTAACTTGTGATGCTGAAATCTGGAGTTGTGTGTGTATGTGTGTACTCGACAATCAGCATTATAGTAGCAGAACATGCATGAACACTACTGGAAAAACCATCTTCGGTTCGATGTGAACAAGGGCAGCAGTCCCGGCCTGGCACAGCCCGCGACTAGTGGGAGCACTAGTTCCGGGCCGTGAGGCCCATAGTCACTAGTCCCGGGCCGGACCAGGTCATTAGTCCCGGTCCGTAATATGGCCCGGGACTAATAACCTGGAGCAGGCCAGCTGGTCCTTTCGTGGACTATTAGTCCCGGGTGGTATCACGGCCCGGGACTAGTTGTCCACCACTATATATTCTGCTTCCTGTCCTGCTGCCCTAAAGCATATGGTGGCCATTTTTCTCAAATAAGCAAGAGAGTTCATGCCATTTTTTTTCTCAAGATTTATCAAGATTTAGTTTGCAACCCCTAAATCCAAAGCTTTAAAAGGTTAGAACTTCATTCTTTCATCTCTTATTGCTACTTTAGCTCTATAATGCTCTAGAAGTATAGAGATATGGATCAATGCATGCATGCTCTAGAAGTAGAAGGATTTTGCTATATATGTGTAACAAATTTTGATTAGGCACATAGTTACTGAAAATTGAAATGTGTAATTTTAGAGTTTTAGAGCTTAGAATGGAATGAGATTTTCACTAATAGAACAATAATAAAAAACTCCACATTTATCATGTTGATTGTTTTCTCCAATTCACAAATTGGTGCATGTAAATTTTTCAAAATTGAAAATTAATGCTCTAGAAGCTCTCAATATAACTTGTAATAATTTTATCATGTTGTGTAATGGTTTTTGATATACTTTTACTATAATGCAGATGGTCCAGGAATGGATGTACAGTCTTGGTGGCCCCTGGCGAGTTCATTAATGGCGTGCATGAATTCATCCGTGTTCTTGATGCAAACAAGCGCAATGGTTTTGTATTCTGTCCATGTAATGGATGTAGGAATCGAAGGATTACTCGACTCAAAAACCCTTCACAGCCACATGTTGAAGTCGCTTCATGCAGATTATAACTGTTGGAGCAAGCACGGAGAGAGGGTTATAATGGAAGACAATGAAGAAGAGGATGAGGATGACAACTATCATGGTTTCCACAGTACGGAGATACTTCCATGGGGGATGCTGAAGGGGAGGATGAAGAAGATACACATGATGAACCCGTTGATGATCTTGGTCGGACCATTGCTGATGCACGAAGACATTGTCAAACTGAAAAGGATAGGGAGAAGTTCAATCACATGTTAGAGGATCACAAAAAGTTGTTGTACCCAAATTGCGAAAATGGTCTGAAAAATGGGCAAAGACAATCGGAATTGCTGCGATAGAAGGCTGAGTGTGCTATACCTGACTCCTCATTTGAAAAGTTGCTGAAAATGATGAAGAATATGCTTCCAAAAGATAACGTATTGCCCGCCAGTACGTACGAAGCAAAGAAGGTTGTCTGCCCTCTAGGTTTAGAGGTTCAGAAGATACATGCATGCCCTAATGACTGCATCCTCTACCACGGTGAGGAGTATGAGAATTTGGATGCATGCCCGGTATGCACTTCACTTCGGTATAGGATTAGACGAGATGACCCTGGTGACGTTGAGGGCGAGCCCCCCCGGAAGAGGGTTCCTGCCAAGGTGATGTGGTATGCCCCTATAATACCACGGTTGAAGCGCTTATTCAGAAACAAAGAGCACGCCAAGTTGTTGCGATGGTATAAAGAGGAACCTAAGTCAGACGGGATGACACCCCGCTGATGGGTCACAATGGAGAAAAATCGATAGAAAGTACCCAGACTTTGCAGATGACACAAGGAGTTTAAGGTTTGGTCTAAGTACAGATGGCATGAATCCCTTTGGGGAGCGAGCTCGATCCACAGACTGCCCATGACTCTATGCATCTATAACCTTCCTCCTTGGTTGTGCATGAAGCGGAAGTTCATTATGATGCCAGTGTTGATCCAAGGTCCGAAGCAACCCCGCAACGACATTGATGTGTACCTAAGGCCATTAGTGGAAGAAATTTTACAGTTGTGGCACGAACCCTGGATACGCATGTGGGATGAGCAGAAGCAAGAAGAATTTAACCTCCGAGCATTGCTTTTCATAACAATCAATGATTGGCCTGCTCTTAGTAACCTTTCAGGACAGTCAAACAAGGGATACAATGCATGCACACACTGTTTAGATGAGACTGAAAGTATATATTTGGAACATTGTAAGAAGAATGTATACAATGAGCATCGTCGATTTCTTTTGGCCAAGCATCCCTTAAGAAAGAAAGGCAAGCATTTCAACGGTCTGGCATGTCACCAGACGAAGCCTAAGGAGCGTACTGGTGCTGATATATTTGATATGGTCAAAGATTTGGATCAAATGGTAACCTTTGGAAGGGGTCCTAGAGGAAAATCTGTTCCGAAGGACGCTGAAGGACACGCACCCATGTGGAAGAAGAAATCTATATTTTGGGAGCTACCATATTGGAAATTGTTAGAGGTCCGCTATGCAATCGATGTGATGCATATGACGAAGAATCTTTGCGTGAACCTGCTAGGCTTCTTGGGCGTGTATGGGAAGACAAAAGATACACCAGAATCACGAAAGGACCATCAACGTATGAAAGACCCAGATGGCCTGCATCTAGAATGGTTTCAAGGTCATGCCAGCTACGCTCTTACCAAACAAGAGAAGGAAATATTTTTTGAATGCCTAAGCAGTATTAAGGTCCCGTCTGGCTTCTCGTCGAATATAAAGGGAATAATAAATATGGCAGAAAAAAGTTCCAAAACCTAAAGTCTCATGACTGCCAAGTGATTATGACGCAAATGCTTCCGATTGCATTGAGGGGGATTCTACCAGATAATGTTCGAGTACCCATTGTGAAGCTATGTGCATTTCTCAATGCAATCTCTCATAAGATAGTCAATCCTGAAGATCTACCACGGTTACAGAATGATGTGGTCCAATGTATTGTCAATTTTGAGTTGGTGTTCCCACCATCCTTCTTCAATATCATGACGCACCTGCTGGTTCACCTAGTCGAAGAAATTTCCATTCTCGGTCCTGTATTTCTACACAATATGTTTCCCTTTGAGAGGTTCATGGGAATCTGAAAGAAATATGTTCGTAACCGTGCTAGGCCAGAAGGAAGCATCTCCAAGGGCTATGGAACAGAGGAGGTCATTGAATTTTGTGTTGACTTCGTTCTTGACCTTAGGCCGATTGGTCTTCCTCAATCGCGGTATGAGGGGAGACAGAGTGAAAGGGTACTCTAGGAAGGAAATCAATAATATGTAGGGACGGCAATTCTTACACCGAAGCACATTACACCGTTCTACAGAATTCTATCTTGGCAGCCCCATATATCGAGGAACACAAGAAAATCTTACGCTCCAACAACCCTGGAAAGCATGACTCTTGGATTAGAGATGAACACATGAAGAGTTTTAGCGGTTGGTTGCAACATCTCATAAAAAACAACACTCTTGGAGATCAGCTATACTTGTTGTCTAGGTCACAATCTTCGACTATATCGACTTTCCAAGGGTATGAGATAAATGGGTACACATTTTACACGATAGCCCAAGATAAAAAGAGCACCAACCAAAACAGTGGTGTCCGCTTTGATGCAACAGACAACAATGGTTCAAAGACCACATATTATGGTTACATAGAGGAGATATGGGAACTTGACTATGGACCTACTTTTAAGGTCCCCTTGTTTCGGTGCAAATGGGTCAAGCTGACATGAGGTGGGGTTGAGGTAGACAAGAAATACGGAATGACATCGTTGGATCTCAACAATCTTGGGTACTTAGACGAACCATTCGTCCTAGCCAATGATGTGGGTCAGGTTTTCTATGTGAAGGACATGTCTACCAAACCTAGAAAAATAAAAAATAAGAAAAAGAATACATCAGACGATGAGCCAAAGCGCCACATAGTTCTTTCAGGAAAAAGAAACATCGTGGGAGTGGAGGACAAGATGCATATGTCGGGAAGATTATGATAAGTTTCATGAAATTCCGCCTTAGCGGTGAAGGATGGCCCATGCATCATGTTAATGAATGAAGATGCTCCATGGATCTGACGGATCGAGAAAGGAACACACGAAGAAATGATATGTAATAATTGTAACATTTTATGAGTGAAGATGCTCCATGTGTCCATTTTATAGTGTTGTCGCAAACAATCTTGAGTGTGTTAGTCCTGTTTGTGGCTGGACCGGACTAAAGGAGGGCCTTTAGTCGATTCATACTTACCATTAAGATCTGATCTCAAACGCGTGAGGTCACATATTAGGAGTGCCTCTATGACCAGTTTCTTGGAGATGGCGGAGGCTGGGCTCGTGGCATCTCCTCGAAACTGGCCGTAGTGGTGTCCTCGCTCGAAAACCATCTTGCAGCTTGTAACTTCTCTAACTAGATCAATACGCCCGGGAGATAACTAATTTCACATATTAGGGAGTGCCTCTATGACCAGTTTGTTGGAGATGCCGGAGGACTGGCCTCCGGCAGCATCTCCCTGAAACTGGCCGTAGTGGTGTCCCTGCTCTTGAAAACCATCTTGGAGATGCCACAAACTGGCTGGAGGACTGGACTCACAAGGATGCATATTTATAGTACAAGCAGCTCGGCATAATGTCGACACTCACGACATAATGTCGACACTCACCCCTATTATTAGTGCTGACTCATGTTTTGTCCCGGTTGGTGTCTCAAACCGGGACTAAAGGTTCATCTTTAGTTGGTGACACCATCCGGGACAAGGTACAAGCCGCACGACATAATGTCGACACTCACCCCTATTATTAGTGTTGTCTGGCCCAGTCTGCCGCAATCCCTTCAGTCGCGGTTGCTTTCTCCAACTGGGACTAAAGATGAACCCTCTCTTTATATGCATTTACCTCTGTTTATAGGCTGCTCGATCCAGCCTGCTCTATTTATAGGCCTTTTCCTCTAAATACAACATCTTCATATTTAGGTAACACTCAAGACATTTATTAATATTAAAAACCGGGACTAGCTAACACTCTAAAGCCGCCACCTTTAGTCATAATCATGCCTAGTCCTATAGTACGCAACTTCAGGGTCTTGTTCGTCATTGTCATCATCATCTTCATCGTCACCTGCCACTCCGGGGATCCTCAGCCCATCCATGGCATATACTAGGGGCCATTCCAACCTCGGATTCATGGTGGGCGGGTGGACTCGTGGGCACCGCATGCGAGGATAGTCTCCCCCGGCGATGTAGCGCATCACTCCGATGATAGTACGGTTCGCCCACCACAGACGACGACCGACTTCGTTGTGGTTCACCGGGGGCGGGTCATCACCCTCGTACCTGGCGACCTCCCTTTCCTGCCTATTAGTGAAGAAGGAATTCCAGGTGTCGTAGTTGTCGGGATCCCACTCGGGATCCATCCGCTTCTCCGACGTGAGATCGTGGTAGAAGTGGTTTATGATGGCCGCCTGGCGTGCGGAACCTTGAGGGACAGGAGGGACAGGAACCCCTCCAGCGATCAGCATCCAGCCGGCGGGCGGCCGGTAGCCCGACGGACAATGGTAGTTGGAGGCGCACAGCGCCTTGGTCTCCTCGAGGGAAAGAATGGCCAAGTAGGCGTTGTCCATTGTTCTAAGAAAGGAAGGTGTGGATGTGTGGATAGCCATGGCCCGATCGCCCAAGATATAGAGGGAAAGGGCGGGAAAAATTGGCGTGAAGCTTTGGGAAATGGCGGGAAATATCTTTAGTCCCGGTTAGTGACTACATCCGGGACTAAAAGCTCTCGTAGAAAGGAAAGGGCGGGAAAACTTGGCGGGAAGCCATGGGAAATGGCGGGAAATATCTTTAGTCCCGGTTTGTGACTACAATCGGGACTAAATGGATATTATATTATTATTCTTTATATTTTTATGATAATAATAGACATATTATTTGTTTTATTTGGTTTATTACAATAAAAGATATGATTTTCCAAAGTTTTATATTTGATTTGAATTAAAAAAATAAAATTTACAAATGAAATAATTTATAAATGATTCATACAGATAAATGGATATTATATTAAGATTCTTTATATTTTTCTGATAATAATAGAAGTATTATTTGTTTTATTTGGATTATTACAATCAAAGATATGATTTTCCAAAATTTTATATTTGATTTGAATTAAAAAAAGAAAATTTACAAATGAAATAATTTATAAATGATGCAAACAGATAAATGGATATTATATTAAGATTCTTTATATTTTTCTGATAATAATAGACATATTATTTGTTTTATTTGGAGTATTACAATAAAAGATATGATTTTCCAAAGTTTTATATTTGATTTGAATTAAAAAAATTTACAAATGAAATAATTTATAAATGATGCAAACAGATAAATGGATATTATATTAAGATTCTTTATATTTTTATGATAATAATAGACATATTATCTGTTTTATTTGGATTATTACAATAAAAGATATGATTTTCCAAAGTTTTATATTTTATTTGAATTAAAAAGGAAAATTTACAAATGAAATAATTTATAAATGATGCAAACAGATAAATGGATATTATATTAAGATTCGTTATATTTTTCTGATAATAATAGACATACTATTTGTTTTATTTGGATTATTACAATGAAAGATATGATTTTCCAAAGTTTTATATTTGATTTGAATTAAAAAAATAAAATTTACAAATGAAATAATTTATAAATGATGCAAACAGATAAATGAATATTATATTAAGATTCTTTATATTTTTCTGATAATAATAGAGATATTATTTGTTTTATTTGGAGTATTACAATAAAAGATATGATTTTCCAAAGTTTTATATTTTATTTGAATTAAAAAAGAAAATTTACAAATGAAATAATTTATAAATGAGGCAAACAGATAAATGGATATTATATTAAGATTCGTTATATTTTTCTGATAATAATAGACATATTATTTGTTTTATTTGGATTATTACAATAAAAGATATGATTTTCCAAAGTTTTATATTTGATTTGAATTAAAAAAAGAAAATTTACAAATGAAATAATTTATAAATGATGCAAACAGATAAATGAATATTATATTAAGATTCTTTATATTTTTCTGATAATAATAGACATATTATTTGTTTTATTTGGAGTATTACAATTAAAGATATGATTTTCCAAAGTTTTATATTTGATTTGAATTAAAAAAAGAAAATTTACAAAAAAACAATTAGTCGCGGGTCGTGGCTGGACCCGGGACTAAAGGGTGCTCGGCGTGAAAACAAAGCTACGAAAAACACTTTAGTCCCGGGCCGTGGCTTAACCCGTGACTAAAGGGGGGGGGTCTTTAGTCGCAGGTTAAGCCACGACCCGCGACTAAAGACTCTTTAGTCCTGTCCCGTGGCTTAGCCCGGGACTAAAGGGATATTTCGCGCCAGGGGAGGCCGGTGCTGCCCACCAGCACTTGGAAATCCTCGACGAAGATGAAGACTAAGCACTCACAGGCGATGACGCAACGCAGGGGAGGTGTTGTCCGCCGCAAGCCTCCGCGCTGCGTCAGCTCAGCGTACGCTCTCACCGCGCCGCCTCGCTGCTAGACTTATGTCGTGTCGCCGTGCCTCCGCTGGCCACGTCTCCGCCATGCCGATCGTCGGTGTTCTCGAGGAGGGTATGGCACTGCTTTTTCTTGTAATTATTAGTTAGCTAGCTATACGGTTAGTATTATAGTTTTTGTTTTATTTAGAATTACAGTTTTTGTTATTAATTAGGATTAGGATTATATTGTTAGCTAGGGTTAGGATTAATTATAATTTTTGTTATAGTTTTTTCTAGCTAGAGTTAGGATTAATTATAATTATTTTAATTATAATTAGGTAGAGTGTTAGAATTAATTATAATTATTTTGTTATAGTTTTTTCTATAGTTTTTTATAGTTAGGATTATTATAAAAAGGATTATAATTAGGATTATTAGGGTTTTTTATTATAGTTTTTTCTATAGTTTTTTATAGTTTTTTTATATTTAGGATTATAATTAGGATTATTAGGGTTTTTTGTTATAGTTTTTTCTATAGTTTTTTTATATTAGGGTTTTTTTGTTTTAGTTATTAAGATTATTGTTTTACCGCAAATAATATTAGGTTTATTGTTTTTTTGTTTTATTTATTAGGATTATTGTTTTTTCTAACCTGTTTAACTCTCTTTTTGTTATAGATAATTAAGTCATGGATCCATCTGAAGATCCTGGTCGCATCGGTGAAGGTTTTCTTCAGGGCATGATAAGAGGTGAAATTCCTCTTAATATTACTACCGGCGAAGATATTTTGCTTGAGGAAGAGATATCCTCATATCTGAATCCATCCGGTGATGGACTAGAGGAAAACCTAATGTACCAAGGGGAAGACCAGATGGACGAAGGGCAAACAAATAACAGCAATAATGATGGCCCCTCGACAGGATCCGGCGAGGTAAATATATATATAAAGTCTCGTGTTACCTCTATTCATTAACTGATCTAGATATACTCCCTCCGTCCCAAAATAGATGTCTCAAATTTGTCAAAATTTGGATGAATCTAGACACTATTTAGTATATAGATTCATCCAAAATTTAAAAAACCCAAGACATCTATTCTTGGACGGAGAGAGTATATTAATCACTCTCTCTTCTTCTTTTAGCCCACCGGATCGAAGCAATTGACAGCTCCAGAGATGATGGTGATCAGAGGTTCACCATCGAAGAAATAGATGATGATGGTGAACCGATTGCTCCAGAGAAGCATCGGAGGATGTTTATAAATCAATGCGGGTTGCTTGTTAGGGACAACCTGCGGATCACCATGCAAGAATGGAATCAGTCAAAGAAATCCGGTGAAGAATCTAGTTATGTCACCGATGATGCCAAAGATGACCTTTGGTAGAAGCTCATAGCGCATTTCATACTACCTCTAGAGTATGAAGAATTTGAGGTAGATGGTATTACCCCAAGGCCGGCTGGGCTTGAAAATAGAGAGAAAGTGAAGGAGTGGGATCTGAGCAAGATGGGTGAACTGTACCGGAACCACAAGAAAAGTTTATACGCGAAATATGTCGCAAAAAAGAAAACTCCAGACTTCAAAGGAGTAAACGAGAAGTTGAGAGGACAGTGGCCCGATTTTGTATAGTACAAGCAATCTGATAAAGCAAAGGCAAAGTCGGCAAAGAACGCGTTAAATGTTGCCAACAAGAAATACCATCATAAAATGGGGACATGTGGCTACAAGAGTGCCGTCCCTAAGTGGGAAACTATGGAGAAGAACATGAGGGCTAGAGGAGTCACTCCTGGTACAGATGGATGGCCCGAGAGGTCAAAGCACTGGTGGTACGGGCATGGGGGATCCTTGGACCCAGAAACAGGGAAGACATTATTTCATGATTAAATTCTAAAAACCTCCCAAGACCTTATTAAAGCAATGAACGATGCTCAATTGGGAGTGTTCCGTCTCGAGAGAGAGAACGACGAGCTGACATGCGTCCTAGGGAATCCTGAAAAGGGAGGACGAACACGAGGCAAAGGCACCGGTGTCTCGTGGAATAAAGGGTTTCCTCAGTACGATGCCAGTTACAGAAGCCGTCAGAGAAAGAAGGACCGGGAGGTAGACCGGATCTCCAGGGTAGAGCAGGAGCTAGTTGATCTGAAGAACCTCATGCATGAAATTAGCCAAAGGCCGCCGTCGTCAACTCACCCGTGGTCTGATGATCCTGCATTGGATCTTAGCTAGCGGAGAAGCAGCGTGGCTTCCACGGAGGTCCGGGCAGATGATCAAGCACTGCTGGATGATGCACCGGCTCCTCACTACCTCGTGGATGATGTCAGAGAGATGGCACAATGTGAGCTACATCATCCAATGAACAACCTGTCCTTCAAGGTGGCGATCGGCACTGCTTTACCTTGTCTACCTGGAGCACTCCACCATCCACTTCCGATTCCACTAGGCTATGCTCGTGTCACGGTGGATCACATAATGGAGGATTTTGCGGACCTAGAGATTGAAATCTCTACGCCTGAAGGCCTTACGATACTAGGAGATGTCAAGCGCAACATCATTCTATGGAATAAGAATTACATCAAGTTTCCAGGCTCGGCACCAAGGCCACCGACTCCGACGAATCCAAGTCCACCCTGCATCAAACATCGTCAACCTCCAAGTCCACCCCAACCTGATTATTCCCAACCTCCAAGTCAACCCTGCCTCGCTGATGATCACCGCAGCAGGAGTACATCAAATCGATCTCCACCTCCGCGCAATACTCGATCTACGCCTCCGCCTCCGTGCAATACTACTTCCTCGTCGAAGAAACGGAAGTTCGACGGTCCCCCGCTCCCCACATCGAAGAAAGGTCAAACGGCAAAGATAGTCGACATCCCGCCGGCTCTTCCAAAGAGACCTTATGACAAGACCGATGAGGAAACTAACGCGGATGTGGTTGCCCAAGTTAAGGCACATTTTGCACCCAAAAAGCCTTAGCCAAAGCCGGTATATAATGAAAAACCAAAAAGTGGGCTAAGTCCTTTATTGAGCAACCATCCCAATCGATGAATCTAGAATTAGACTATGACCGGGAGATTATTAAGCAAGCACAGAAGAAAAAAATCACAAGTGCAAAAAGCGGGAAGCAAGTTGCCCAGCTCGGAGCACAGAAGAATCAATCGGTCGCCCCGCTCAAAGTCATTTCAGACCTCGACAAGGCCCTTCAGAGCTGAAATGGATATGGACATGCAAATAATGGACCCCAGAGCCCGTAATAATGCTGCACTTATGGTAATCACTGTATCGCAGGCCAAAGCACTTGCTAACGAAGCAAATATGTCTCTTGGTCAATATTTAGGCTATGAAGATACGCCAGTGGGTCAGATAGTACGACAGTATGTCCAAGGGGAGCCTCTAGTCAGTAATGAGGAGCTCGCGCATCTATCCACACATATGCGAAATCTGCACGAATGGTACATGTCGCAAGCAGAAAAAAGCATCAGAAAGATTGGTTTCGTGGACGTTAGAAATGAGCATCACTTCAAACCATACTCGATACAGTTCAAATGACCGAACTGCTTCAGTTATACAACTAAGCGCCTCGACAAATCTATCATTGGTTGCTATTGTGCGTAAGTGATTTATTTCTATAATTAAGTTTTAGCTCAGCTCGTTCATTGCATTTAATATATTATCCTAACTATATATCCTTTTGTATGATGATATTATATTCTGCAAAATGAAGATGCTTGAATGCAAAAGAGCTAGAAGATACGACATTGGGTTCATTGACCCATATATCGTTAATGAATATACGTTAAAGAATCACCCCAAGGACGTGGAGGAAGACTGCGGGTTCTTAACCGAGAATAATTTTGTTAAGGAAATACTATTTCCTTACAACTTCAAGTCAGTGTTTATATCTTGTACACATTTTATTTTTGCTTACTGGATGAGCTATGCATGTATGCTTATGTAAACGTCCGCATATTCCACTGGATCTTGCTAAACATTCAAGTTGACAACTCCCTAGTTGAAGTCCACGACTCATTAAATTGGGACCAAGAGCAGTGGAGCGACATGAAAGCAATGCTCCATAAGTAATTTCAATCATTATCGCATTATATCGTCCTCTTTTATTCATTTTCTGATATCAAGTAACTAATAACTCCTTTGTTCATTTTCTTTGCTGAGCAAGTGTTGGACACGGTTCAGACAGAAAATACCAGGTCCATTCAAAGAGGAGTTAACTTATAAAATGGTGAAGAGTTTACAGCAGCCACCGGGAACTCATTTATGTGGATACTATGTCTGCGAGTACATCCGTGAGTTGACAAGTGAGCGGAAAGTTGAATCACATTATATTTATGATTTGCGGGAGAAACTAGAGCCAGACCAGTGCATAAGAGCAATTCAAGAGGAGCTGACTAGATTTATGATGAAGGAAGTCCTTGATGTATATGGAGAGCATTATGCGGATGACGTGGAACTCGATTTGCCTTAGTCATCTCCATGTAGCTGATATGATAATATATATTCATCAATGACCATGTAATTTCAAAACATTTCTTCCTTTTGATATGATTGATTATATGTATGCTTGCAAGGGATCGATTATGTATATAAATGCATCGACGTGTAGTGTGTAAGTAGTAGCGTATAATATGTATACTGAAATATATGTTTGAATTATAGTGAAACACAAAACAAAAAAGGAATGAAATGGCAAAAAAAAGGAAATACACAATCTCTACCGCGGCAGAGAAACACACAATTCTCTGCGGCGGCAGGAAACCTTTTAGTCCCGGGTGATGTTACGGCCCGGGACTAGAGGGTTTCCGCCCCTGCGGCCCTGAAACAGCCACGTGGCTGTTATCAATCGCGGGTCGTAGCGAGTCGGGACTAGAAGGGGGTCTCTAGTCCCGTTTTCGCAATTCCGGGCCCAAAACCAGGACTAAAGCCAGTTGCGGCCCGTGACTGTAGACCCTTTTTCCACCAGTGTTTGAAGTTACAGGGTGAAATACCTGGACACATATAGTAATTCCAAGACATACAGAGAAGTCGCACACGGCTGAACTGGCTAATCGCCTCGCCTATGCAGGCGATTTATGTTGTTGTTTTCGCCAAACCAGAGCCAAGGGAATTAGAGGCAGTGTGCACAATCCTAGATGGCTTTGGTGGGACCTCTGGGCACCAAGGGTTGCTTCCATGCAAATCATCATGAGATCCAAACTAATCTACCAGCTTACGGCCTTATACCTCGACACATGGGTGCTTCACTTTGCTGACAAGCTGAGACAAGGTTTATTATGGGTGGGGAAGGAAGACGAGAGAGGCGGCAACTTCGTAATTCTTGTTGGACCTTCAAAAAGTTTGCTCTTGCCCACGAAGAACGCGAAAACGGTGTCTATTAGGCACAACATATGGAAAGTTGTATTGATTGTATCATACTTCTAAAATCATTGTCGGACCATCAAAAAGTGTGCTATAGCCCACGAAAAGGGCCAAAAACTTCGTAACGAGTGTCTCAAAACTTTGAAATTCTCGTTGAACTCTCAAAAGTATGCTATTACCGACACAAAGCGAAAACACGGCTTTTTGGCATAGCCTATCCAAACTGGTGATTGAATCAGACTTCTGAAATCATGGTCGGACACTCAAAAAGTGTGCGATAGCCCATGAAACCGTCCAAAAATGCAAAAGATTGACTTCTGACGTAGCCTATGAAAACGTTCGTATATTTTGAGTCGCTTCTACGGAGAAAAGGGCATCCGCTTTGGACACATCATCAGTCACCCACAGTCAACGGACAGGCAGCGCTTAACGGACTTAGTCCTAGCCGGAGTCAAGCCAAGGCTGATCAAACCACTCATCAGATCACCCGGATGCTGAATAGAGGAATTGACAGGCCTGCTCTGGAGCCTACGCACCACCCCCAACCGCTCAACCGGCTTCACCCTGTTCTTCCTTGTCTATGGGGCAGAGGCAGTTCTCCCTACAGACATCTAGTTCGACGCACCCCGCAAGCAGCTCTACACGGAGCAGGAGGCCAAAGAAGCGCGAGAGGACAGTGTGGACCTGCTCGAGGAAGCGTGAGAGTTAGCTTTGTCCAGGTCAACAATCTATCAGCAAGACCTATGCCGGTACCACGCCAGCCGGATCCGGCCTACCTCTTTCCGTGAGGGAGATCTGGTGCTACGCCTGGTCCAAAGCACAAAAGGAACGCACAAGCTGTCCCCACCATGGGAAGGCCCATTCATCGTCAGCCGCGCACTTCACAACAATTCATATTATCTGATCGATGCCCAGCAGCCGGTGAAAAACAAGGTAGATCCCTCAGACGAGGAGACGGAACACCCATGGAACGCGAGCCTACTCCGGCCATTTTACACTTGATCAAGAAGTGTATGTACCTCCCTTTTCATGTAAAAAATGAACAAGCTTGGAAGCCTCGGCGTAGTACCGAGGACTTTGTCCCAATTTTGCCACATTACTACATCTTGGTGGCCGGACACCCATGACTTCTATAGGCGGCATAATATTGCACAAAGTGCCTAGAGCAAACTCTTTGGTTTCGGCTTCAGACTGCAAGCCGGCTGTCGACCCGGCAAGAGCGAAGCTAAAAGCACACACCTCAATAAAATTCTAATGCAGAAGATAGGGGTGCCTGGGCGAACCGGTCGTGCCTGCACGAGTTAAGCCAACAATAACGGACCGAAGTATCACGAGGCACGCCAGCTCATCCTTTCCTTCGGTTTTGGCTGCAGACTACAACCCAGCTGGCAGCCAGCAAGGGTAGCGCTCGAAAGGCCAATGCTCGGTGAGAAAAGGGGAGTTGCTAACGGCCTAGATCGAAAGGGCATGTCTCCTTTTTTCTTTTTTCGTTCAGCCCTAACTATGAACGGATGCATGCATATGAACTAACCTTAAAGAAACATTGTGTCTGCGACTTACACGAGCCACAACTTGGCAGGAAATATGAAGGCGAGGAGCTTCGACCCAGCTGGCTACCCCAGCCGCCCGAACCTCGAGGACTACACCAAGTAGGCGCTCCCGCGCACCCATTAACATAAGTGAAGATGGCAAGGAGCTTCGAGCTGGCTGGCCACCTCAGCCGGCCAGAACCTCGGGGACTACACCCAGTGGGCCCGCTCCCGCGCACCCATCAACATAAGTGAAAATGGCAAGGAGCTTCGACACGGCTGGCTACCCCAGCCGACAACAATCCCAAACACCACAATCAATGAAGACATAACAACAGTCAGACGGAGTGCGCTCAAGAATTGAAGGGGCACCAAGAGATTTAAGCAGAACACGAAGGTTTTGCGCTCAATTCAAAGTCTGACGTTCATCAAAGTGTAGCACCAAAAAAATACGAAGTTCAAAAATACATCCGGCATCCCGAGGATCAAGGTTCAGCGGCAGGAGCGACAGAGGGAGCGTCATTAGCTGGAGCAGGAGACGGACCGGCAGGAGGGGCACCAAAGCCGGCTGCAGGAGCTTGGCTGGTGGAGGCGACATCGATGGGATTCCAGGGCGCCGGGGTCCCGTGGAACGGCAGCGGATATGCGGGGTCGCGAAAATCACGCTCCAAGTCCACGTAGGTGCCAATCTTCACCCGCGAACGGATTGCTGGAATCGGAATGTCACGAAGGCCCTCGTAGCTCGTCCTAAGACGGAAACCACGTGTGAGCACACCAAGGTCAGCCCCGGGATACCACGACTTGACCAAGGCTAGAGACATCTCCACACCGCCTCAGGCCGCCCATTCCTTCTGGATGTCCTGGAACGGCGGAGGTTATCGAATGTTTCCTTCAGATCCTCGATGAGTGTGTGACTCTCCTTGGTCTTGATGACAACGTCGTAAACGTAGGCGTGCATGTTTTTGCCGATCTGCGTCTGCAATCATTTCTGCATGCAGCGCTGATAGGTTTCTCCTGCGTTCTTCAAGCCGAAGGGCATGGTGGTGTAGCAGTAAGCTCCATACGTGGTTATGAATGATGTCTTTATTTGATCGGTTACATTGAGCTTGATCTGGTGATAGCCCGAGTAAGCGTCCATAAAAGACAACAAATCACACCCGGCGGTGGAGTCGATGACTTGATCAATCCGCGGTAGAGCAAAAGGATCCTTGGGGCATGCCTTGTTGAGACTAGTGTAGTCAACACATATGCACCATGTCTTGTTCTTCTTTAGCACCAACACCAGGTTGGCTAGCCATTCCGGGTGGAAAACTTCCATGATGAAGCCGGCTGCGAGCAGCCGTGTGATCTCTTTACCGATGGTTCTTCTTTTTTCTTCTGTGAAGCAACATAAATATTTCTTGACCGATTCGCGTCTGGTCGAACATGAAGAGAGTGCTCGGTGAGTTCCCTCGGGATAAGTGGCATGTCTTTGGGTCACCATGCGAAAATTTGGGCTTGAACTGTGATTCTCCAGCCGGTTTGGGTTCTCCAGCCGGCATATCCTTCTGCAGATCCGCCACATTCTGCATTATGACGTGTTTCTCCTCAGCAATAATCATTTCTTCGGCTAGCTTGGATCCGTCTGAGGCACACTTGATCGAACACTTGTAGCATTCGTCGACGGTGATCACTCCCTTTGGGCCTGTCAACTTCATCTTCAGGTATGCATAGTGTGGCACTCCCATGAACTTGGTGAGGGCTGGGCGCCCTAGTATGGCATGGTAGGCACTGGAGAGGTTCACAACCTCGAACCAAATTGGTTCACGACGAAAGTTGTTCTCGCTGCCAAAGATGACGTTCAGCCGGATCTTGCCGATTGGCGAGTGTGACGGACCTGGTACCACTCCGTGAAACGAAGTACTTGCGGGCTAACACTGGGACTCGCTGATGCCGAGCCGTTCGAGGCTGCTATGGTACAGGAGGTTGATGCTGCTACCGCCATCGATCAACACACGGGAGAAACGACACGAGTCCTTCTTGGAAACGATGATATGGTCGAGGACCAGCACATAGCTACCAGGGTTTGGTAACACAGCCGACTGATCTTCGTTGCTCCAAGTGATCGCCTGGTCCGACCAATGCAGGGCGATTTGCACTACCCATTAGACCAGATACATGTTTGAGAGATATGACCAAAAATCGTTGTTTTTGCGTTTATGGGCGTTTTCAATAGCTATTGCCCATAGTTTTGGGGTTCAATAGGGATTTGCATGGCTAGTAAAACTGGATACATGATTGAGAGTTATGACCAA